>JASEVX010000019.1:952657-1121686 GCA_031761405.1 Serripes groenlandicus
GTCATCCAAGGAACATTTCTACAAAATTATTTGAAAATCGGCCTGACACTTTTGAAGAAGAAGATTTTTTAAGTTTTCACTTTAGCCATATAATGCAAAATAGGCCCGCCCCCCTGGTGGCCATGTATTTCGACCAATCAACATGGCTTAAAGGAATCTGATAGAGGGTCATCCAAGAACATTTCTACACAATTATTTGAAAATCTGCTAACCAGTTTGGGAGAAGAAGAATTTTGAAGTTTTTTTCATTTCGTTGCCATGGAAACCAGAATTCTGCATGGATCCCAAAAATTTGAAGGAAATCTGGTGAAGTCATTGAGGGGATGCTTTCTGTTAGGTTTCATCCCAATTGACCCACTGGTTACTGAGGAGAAGAAGTTGACGGACGCCGGACGCCGGACAAAAGGCGATCACAATAACTTTCCTCGAGCAAAGCTCAGGTGAGATAAAAACGTATCCATTATGATTTTTGATTTAAGCCTTTGATTTCAAATGCTAGCCTTCGAAAGATAGCCGTTGCTATGCAGGTAGCAAAAAAGGTCACCAGATTTTATTTATTTTCACTTCAGTCATATAAGCTCCGCCCCATAGTTTTCAACCAATAAACATGGCTTAAAGGAATCTGATAGAGGGTCACCCTAGGAATATTTCTACAAAATTATTTGAAAATCGGCCATACACTTTCGGAGGAGAAGATTTTTTGAGTTTTCACTTAAGCCATATAATGCAAAATAGCCCCGGCCCCTGGCGGCAATGTTTACGACCAATCAACATGGCTTGAAGGAATTTGATAGTGGGTCACTTAAGAAAGATTTCTATAAAATTATTTGAAAATTGGTCTAACACTTTTGGAGGAGAAGATTTTTTAATTTTCACTATAGCCATATAAGACGATGGACGCTGGACAAAAGGCGATCACAATAACTCACCTTGAGCTAAAAATGCACAATAAGTTATTTCTCCTTTGACAAAACAAAATAAACAATCTGTTGTCATCAGTTATTTGTGAATGGGAAAAGTCAAAACCTTTCCAACATACAAGAAATCTGAAGCAGAGGACATTGGAAACATCTAGGCAAAAAAAAATATTGTAACAATATGTGAATTTAAAAGTCTAACTTTTAAATAGAGTTGAAAACATTATAGCTCATTATGAGCAATTTCTTTTATGTCACAATGTTTTCAAAATGTTGCCTGCTGCAGAGGCATCAGCAAACGTCTGTATGTTGAAAGCATTAAATCAACATGTAAGACAATGTATAAGTACATATTATATTTTATTTCTTTTTTATCATTGATTTGAGTAAAATTAAGATATGACTTCATATTGCCAATAAAACATCATAGATGCAATATACACCTTTAAAACAATATACTGTACTGATATGATGATAATGATTTAATAACACCATACATGTTCATTTATATAATATTATAAAATAATGGGTGAATGTTTGCATGAACAAATAATCTGAAGAAAGGGATAACCGTTTTCCACATACAACAAATCAGCAGCACAGGAGACAACTCGGAAAACATATTGGCAAATATATGGAAAATCTTCATAATGAAAGTATATATATATTAAATGCAGTTGAAAATATTTTGGCAAAAGGGAAAATTGCTCAACATGCTACATCTTACTTTCCAATGTTATCTGCTGCAGAGGCATCAGAAGCATTTGTATGTTGGTAAGGGTTAATATTCTCTCGCAAAATTGTACCAACACCAGTAGTTCAAAGTTTTTGTTTCTCTTACATTGTTTCTTTTAAGACTTTCTAGATGGAAGGTATTCTTTATATAATTTAACCCTTTCTTACTTACAGACGCATTTCGACGCATCTGCGACACACGACTTTTGAGAGCGTTGTGGTAAAAGTAGAAATTACTCATTATTGCTCACAATGCCTCTGACTGAGCAGACAACTTTTAAAACCACTGTGGCAAATGGAGAAATTAGTCTATATATAGTTTATGAGGTATAAGATGAAAGGTGCTATTTTATAACAGGTTATCACATTACATAGTACACATAAACATCATAGTAATCACTAGATAATGTGAATCAAAAGTCTTCAGGCACTATCATATTCAAATCTATTCAATAACTTTGTTTTCTTAAGAATTTCAACATTTTTTAACAATGTTTTCCGAAGTCGGCTGCTTCAGACATCTTGTATGTGGAAAGGGTTAACCCTTTACCACATATAGATGCTTTCAGATGCCTCTGCAGCAGAAGATTTTCAAAACATTTTCACCATTTGCCACAATGTTTTCAACTGTATCTAATAATTAAACTATCATTAATGGTGATTTTTCACATTTTTGATAAGATAGTTTCAAAGTCGGCTGCTGCAGATATCTTGTAAGTGGAAAGGGTTAAGATGGCCTCCAGAGGCCTCTGAAAGGAGGAGTAAATTGGCCTTTACTCTAAAACATTTATTTTATCAACCATTATTTTTTTTTAAAACCTTTGTTAATTGTAGGTAGCAAAAAGAGTATTCTGAATCAGACGATTATTGTGATTACCAACAAAATAGGTTATGGAGGACTAATAAGGATTGAATCCTTTCCCACATACAACAAATTTGTAGAAGACGACTTTGAATAAAATCTCTAATGTTGTAGGTATAATTACTGAAAAAAGTTGAAAATATTTTGTTGCAACAGGTCAGAAATTGCCCGTTTTAAGCCATTTCTACTTTTGTCACAATGTTTTCAAAAGTCATCCCCTACGGAGGTGTCAGAATGGGTATATATATATAGGGAAAGTGTTAACCCTTTCTGAAGCCTCTGCAGCAGATGGCTTTTTGAAAACATAGTGACAATAGAAGAAATTGCTCAAAACTAGCAATTTCTCCTTTTGCCACAATGTTTTCCGCTTTTAGTCATGAGTTATCCATTCAATTATAGAGATTTTTCTATTTTTTGACAAAATATGTTTAAAGTCATCTGCTGGAGAATTGTTGTATGAGGAAAAGGGTTAAGGCATGAAATAGCTATACCTTCTCTTAAAAAGCATCATAAATAAAAATATATAATTCTTTATAGCATTTTACCACATACAGGCAAGTTTTTACACATCTACAGCAGATGCCTTTTTGAAAACATTATTGCAAAAGGAGGCAATTTCTCTCTTTGCAACGATGTTTTCATCTCTATTCAATAACTATCTTTCATTTCAAGAGATTTTTTTCATATTTCTGCCTGGATAATTTTAAAACAGATTGCTGCAGATATGTAGCATGTTGGAAAGAGAGATAGATATATTTACAATTACAGTTAAGAACATCTTGAATTGACAAATTTACCGTTCACGCTCCGTTCCGCTCACGTTCCATCCCTCTCATAAAGCGTTCACTCATTCATAACATTTTGATTGCTTTTTTCCGTTCCGCTCAGATTGAGCGAAGCATTCATGTGATTAAATTTTTCGTTCAGTATGATTGTTTCGTTCAGAGCGCAAAATTCCGTTCCGCTCATAAAGCATTCCAACTTTGTTCCAATCACGTTCCGCTCAGATTGTCAATTTCATGATGTTCTTAACTGTATTATGGTTTATACCTAAAAAACAGTATTAAATAAGACTAGAATACAGCTTTGTTTATTAATGTAAATGAGTTCAACTTAAAACAAGAGGGCCATGATGGCCCTGGATCGCTCACCTTAATTATACAATATGTACTGCAATGCAAAACACATCAAGACAATTATTCTGAATGCAACCTCCACAGTGTTAACAATATTTTTCTTCATTTAGCCTAGTGATCTATATTTTTTTACCTGAAATGACCAATATTCCAACATGGACTAGATATAATCAAGACAACATCTGACAAAACTTGCTCGAAATAAAAATGCGGCCTCCAGAGTTCGAACAATATTATCCGTTATTGACCTTGACCCATGTTTGAACTTGACCTAGATATAATTCAGACAAACATTCTGACCAAATTTCAAGCTGCTGAAGCAAAAAAAAAAAGATTTTCCTTCAATTTGGCCTAGTGACCTAGTTTTTGACCCTACATGACCCATATTCGAACTTGGTTTGTATATCATTTAGATAAACATTCTCATTAAATGTCAAGCTGCTGTAGCAAAAAATGCGGCCTCTAGAATGTTAACAAGCTTTACCTTCAATTTGACCTAGTGACCTATTTTTTGACCCAGCATAACCCATGATCGAACTTGACTTACATATCATCAAGAAAAACATACTGATAAAGTTTCATCAGGCTCAAGTTAATCAAAGCGCTCAAAGCGCTAATGGTATACGGGCATATGTAAGTTGAAAATATATGGCATAGATAATATGGACAAACATTGTTGAAACAATAAACAATGACCTTTAAAACAAACCAAACCAAAAATGTGTGAAGCAACATATACTGCCTGCCAATAACATATACCTTATTAATCAAAGTTTGCCCCTTTTCTTGTATAAACAAATAAATCAGGAAGGACAAAAGATTGACAAACAAGAGGCCAAAGAGGGCCAGTATAATCGCTCCACGGCCATAAGGCAAAAATAAAATCTCCAAACAGCCCTGCCCCCTAGTGGCCATATTTTTTACCAACCACAATGGCTTAAAGGAATCTTGTAGAGTGTCACCCAAGGAATGTTTCTGCAAAATTATTTGAAAATCGGCCTGACACTTTCGGAGGAGAAGATTTTTTAAGTTTTCACAATAGCCATATAAGGCAAAATAGCCCCACCCCATGGCGGCCATATTTTTGAACCAATCAACATGGCTTGAAGGAATCTGATAGAGGGTCACCCAAAGAACATTTCTACAAAATTATTTGAAAATCTGCTCAACACTTTCGGAGAAGAAGATTTTTTAAATTTTCACTATGGTCATATAGAGCAAAATAGCCCCGCCCTCTGGCGGCCATATTTTTCGACCAATCAACATGGCTTGAAGGAATCTGATAGAGGGTCACCCAATGAACATTTCTACAAAATTATTTGAAAATCGGCTGAACACTTTCGGAGAAGGAAGATTTTTTAAGTTTTCACTATGGTCATATAAGGCAAAATAGCCCCGCCCTCTGGCGACCATGTTTTTCAACCAATCAACATTTCTTGAAGGAATCTAATAAAGGGTCACCCAAGGAACATTTCTACAAAATTATTTGAAAATCGGCCTGACACTTTCAGAGAAGAAGATTTTTTAAGTTTTCACTATTTTTTTCTTTTGGTTGCCATGGAAACCAGAATTATGGATGGATCAAAAAAATTTGAAGGAATTTAAGAGAGGACATTGAGAGGATGCTTCCTATGAAGTTTCAACCAAATTTGCCAAGTGGTTAGTGAGAAGAAGTCGTTTAAAGGAAAAAGTTTACGCACGCACGCACGGACGCATGACGGACAATTCGCCATGACATAAGCTCGACTGGCTTTCAGCCAGTGGAGCTAATAACCGAGCAGCGACCCTTAATTAAAATATTTCCAGTTCAGAAATCACTAAAGATCCACAATGTATATTGTAATCGTGCTGATAAATGAAAGACAATCGAAAGCATGCTAGAGTTATGTTTCTTTTTGCACTGCACATCTGTAGCTCAGAGTTCCCTATACACTAAGTCTTAAATTGATACATTGGACATCTATTGAGACAATAACCGAAGAAATGAAAACAATGAGTTTACACCTAAAAAACCAGATCAGATTTGTGTTCAAAATATTGTATCGATCTCCTAATCCCAATGTATACGTGTGACGACTTTGAAATGGATCCGCGAAACAGAAACACAGTTTTGACCCATTAATGCAAACCGTAACGGACAGGAGATAACTAAAATAAACAGACCAGAGTTATGTACCTAGTACTTTGCCGTTCTCCTTATCACACGGTATAAATGTGACCAGTTTGAAATAAATCTGCCATACAGTAACAACGTGTTGACCAATACATGCAATCCACGAAGTATTGATTACAGAAGTCGTACAAGGTTAATTTACAAAAACCTATTTAGACTACATTTCTAGTTTATTTGTCAACAGATACATCAAGGACTAGATTACACGTTGACGGACGATGAGTCTTCAATTAACGCAAATGCATATACATTATAAATCCTGTCCCAAAATCGCTAGAAGCGCCTCAATTATAAAATAAATAATGACCTTGCGGTTATAACTAGTGTGTATGTTGACATTTTCGGCCAAATTTCTATCCGACGTTTGACAAAAGTCAATGCGACATGCGTCATTCGTCTTTCACCAATGGGCTAAGTGTATGTGGAAAAGCAGCCAGTTGCTTGGGAAGATATTGTGTGGAGTACTGGTGTGAGAAAACAAGGAAATCATTTGTAGGTGAACTGGCCGCCATGGTATAACTGAGGAAATGTTAAACAAGAGGGCCATGATGGCCCTATATCGCTCACCTGATTAAGAACTTCAATAGTTTTCAAAGTTTTATACTCTATACATATAAGGAAAACAAGCAACCCTCCCTGGTGGCCATGTTTTTCAACAGATCGGGTTTATTTGAACATCCTTGGTAGAAAGTCACCCAAGAAACATTTGTGCCAAATAATTTTTAAATCAGGCAGGAGCTTTTGGACAAGAAGATTTTCAAAGATATTACAATGCACATATAAGGAAAACAAGCCCCGCCCCTGGCGGCCAAGTTTTTCAATGGATCGGATTAATTTGAACAATCTTGGTAGAAGGTCCCCAAGGAACATTTGTGCAAAATTATCTTTAAATCGGGCCAATACTTTTGGACAAAAAGATTTTTAAAGATTTTACAATGCACATATAAGGACAAGCTCCGCCCCCTTTCGGCCATGTTTTTCAATGGATTGGAAATATTTGAACAGTCTTTGTAAAGGGTGCCCCAAGGAACATTTGTGCAAAATAATTTTCAAATCAGGCCAGTACTTTTGGACAAGAAGATTTTTAAAGTTTTAACAATGCATATATAAGGAAAACATGCTCCGCCCCCTGGCGGCCATGTTTTTCAACGGATTGGAAATATTTGAACAATCTTGGTAAAAGGTGCCCCAAGGAACATTTGTGCAAAATAATTTTTAAATCGGGCCAGTACTTTTGGACAAGAAGATTTTTAAAGTTTTAACAATGCACATATAAGGAAAACAAGCTCCGCCCCCTGGCGGCCATGTTTTTCAACGGATCGGAAATATTTGAACAATCTTGGTAGAAGGTACCCCAAGGAACATTTATGCAAAATAATTTTCAAATCGGGCCAGTACTTTTGGACAAGAAGATTTTTAAGATTTGGCAATTTTCCCCTTTTCTGATGCCGCAGCAACCAAAGTTCTACGTGGAATTAAATTCTTTGAACAACTTTGAAAGAAGACCACCTAAGGACCATTCCTGTGAAGTTATTTTGAAATATGTCAATTGGTTTAGTAGGAGAAGTCATTTGTAGGAAATTGTTAACAGACACTGACGACGACGACGACGCAGACGACGACGCCGGACGGTGAGTGATCACAAAAGCTCACCTTGCACTTCGTGCTTAGGTGAGCTAAAAAGGCGTTAACCCCAATCAATCAATGTTAACTTATCTCTAATTTGTAGATTTAATTTCTATTTCCTATTTTGAATAGTGATGAAAACATTGTGGAAAAAGATAAGCTTGCTGATTATCAGTCATCTGTTAAGGTGAGTCAAATGTGTCTCAAAGGGGCAACAGTTAAAATAATAACTGTAGACAAATGTTTTCGTTATCTAGGTTATAGAAACAAATTGATTCATGTTTCAAAGCATTGTTTGGAAAGGAGGAATTGCTCATTGTCAGCAATTGCTCCGTTTGCAAATACACTGTCAACATTTGTATGTAACTAAGTAGCTATAACGGAAACGGTTCAACCCTTTCCCGCTTACAGTCGCTTGTGTACGCATGTGCAGCAGATGGCTGCAAGATTGTTTATCGTGACTCATTTCCTCTTTTTCCACAAAGGTTTCAACTATATATTTTTCCCCGTGATGTAAGGCAACATTGCTCGTTATCATTCATCTCTAGCATGTTATTCAAAATGTGTCGAGTAAAAGAATGTCCATAGTAAAACGTTCAAATATGAAAAGAATTAATTTGAAACGTTTTTGAAAGCATTGTGTGAAAAGGAGGAATTGCTAATTGTCAGCAATAGCTCCATTTTCAACAATATTTTCAATATTAGAACTGTTATAGTATCACGTAAAGGATTCCACTTCCATAGGGAGGATGTAACCATTTTCTGCTTACAGATGTCCAGCAGACGACAATCGAAAACATTGTGACAAAAGGAGAAATTTCTTATCGTAGGCAATTATACTTTTGCCACAATGGTTTCAACTCCTTTCAATAATTTTATTAACAGTGATTTGCACATTTCTCTATATAAGTCGACTGTTATAAACTAATGGGGTCACAGCACGATCGACGTTACCTAACACCACTGACATTGAGGTCAATCATAGTTCAGAGTGTGTTTCACGCGTTGGAACTATTTTGTCTCATTAAATAATGCAAGCGGATGGTTTTTCGTGATTCGTCGAACCAATGAAATCGTTGAAAAGGCAGATTATAACCAATCAAAACTCGATTTTGGTGTAGGAATTCAATTTGAGTGGACTGTGGTTGCAGCCGTAATCCGACTTTTCGAAAGCAGCCTGAGTATGAGATAGTGGCGAAAACGCCCCTATCCCAAAAATGCAGTATCCAGAGTGTTAACAAGATTACCCTTCAATATGGCCTAGTGACCTAGTTTTTAACCCGACATGACCCATGTTCAAACTTGACCTACATATTATAAAGACAAACACTCTGATAAAGTTTCAACATGCTCAAGTTGAAAATGTGGCCTCCAGACTATTAACAAGATTTCCCTTCAATTTGACCTAGTGACCTAGTTTTTGACCTCATATGGCCCAGTTTCATACATGTCTAAGATTTGATAGAGATGAATGTTATGATAAACTTTCATGAAGATTGGATGCAAAATGTAGCCTGTAGAGTGTTAACAAGCTCAAATGTTGACGACGCACGCCGGACAAAATGTGATCACAATAGCTCACCTTGCACGAAGTGCATAGGTGAGCTATAATATATTTATATTTCCTTTCAACCCACTTATAATCATGAAGAAAAGGTATGAAGAACAATTGGAAGTACAGAAAGGGCCCTTTCTAAACTGCAGACTGTATTTGACACATCTTCATTGTGGCAAAAGAAGTAATTCCTCTATTCAATAATTGTACAAATATTTCCATTTATAGTTATTCATAATTTTGCCTAGAAGTTTTCAAACTTGTGTGTCCACATGTGTTGTGTTGTATGTGGGGAAAAGCTAGATTGAATTCTGTTGTTAATCATATGGGACAATTATCATCTGATATCTTCACTCCTCTATCTCAGGAATGTCTTGTCCTTTTTTATGTATAATTTATACTTTAAACATTCCACCAAACTATTCTATTTCAGGCCTGTATATCTAACTTCTTTTGTTGAGATGGTGGTATCAATTTCAGTTTTAGTACAGTGAACGTTGTTGAATATGATACTTTATTTCAAACATGAGTGTTTTAACCCTTTCCCTCATGTAGACGACTTTTGAAATCCTAGTGACAAATGGAGAAATTGCTCATAATGAGTAATTTTTCCATTTGTCACAATAATTTCACCTCTCTTCAATAATCATACTATCATTTATACAGATTTTCTATATTTTGGATATGATAATTTGATAAAAGTCGTCAACTGCAGATTTGTTATATGTGGGGAAGGTTTAAGGGAAAAATATCTTTTGTCAGCAAATATGCCAGTTATGATCCCAAGGCGGCACATTGTCTGGTTTCAACCCCCACATGCTAATATCACATGATCTATCCATTGTGAATGTTAAATGAAACGATCCACTTTATCCGCCTGGTGTCAGTGATATGATGCTAGTTTTAGTCAGCAGATAAATCATTCACTGTCCATTGCACAAAACCCTGAAAATGTGAACAAGAGGCCCAAGAGGGCCTGAGTATCGCTCCACGGCCATAAGGCAAAAATCAAATCTCCAAACAGCCCTGCCCCCTAGTGGCCATATTTTTTACCAACCACCATGGCTTAAAGGAATCTTGTAGAGTGTCACCCAAGGAATGTTTCTGCAAAATTATTTGAAAATCGGCCTGACACTTTCGGAGAAGAAGATTTTTTAAGTTTTCACAATAGTCATATAAGGCAAAATAGCCCCACCCCATGGCGGCCATATTTTTGAACCAATCAACATGGCTTGAAGGAATCTGATAGAGGGTCACCCAAAGAACATTTCTACAAAATTATTTGAAAATCTGCTCAACACTTTCGGAGAAGAAGATTTTTTAAATTTTCACTATGGTCATATAGAGCAAAATAGCCCCGCCCTCTGGCGGCCATATTTTTCGACCAATCAACATGGCTTGAAGGAATCTGATAGAGGGTCACCCAATGAACATTTCTACAAAATTATTTGAAAATCGGCTGAACCCTTTCGGAGAAGAAGATTTTTTAAGTTTTCACTATGGTCATATAAGGCAAAATAGCCCCGCCCTCTGGCGACCATGTTTTTCGACCAATCAACATTTCTTGAAGGAATCTAATAAAGGGTCACCCAAGGAACATTTCTACAAAATTATTTGAAAATCGGCCTGACACTTTCAGAGAAGAAGATTTTTTAAGTTTTTACTATTTTTTTCTTTTGGTTGCCATGGAAACCAGAATTATGGATGGATCAAAAAAATTTGAAGGAATTTAAGAGAGGACATTGAGAGGATGCTTCCTATGAAGTTTCAACCAAATTAGCCAAGTGGTTAGTGAGAAGAAGTCGTTTAAAGGAAAAAGTTTACGCACGCACGCACGCACGACAGACAATTCGCCATGACATAAGCTCGACTGGCTTTCAGCCAGTGGAGCTAAAAATGACTAAAAACGGTTCTAGACCTTTCCCTAATGCAGACACATTTTGACTCATCTCTACTTTTTTGCCACAATGTTTTCAACTTAATTCAATAATTATACTTTCATTTCTAGAGAATTTCCATGGCTATCAGTTTTAAACGTAATAGTTAATCCTTTCCCTCTTACAACAATTCTGCAGCAGACGACTTTGAACATATTTGTCAAAAAATAGAAAATCTCTATAATTGAATGGATTACCTTATAATGACTAAAAGTGGAAAATATTGTGGCAAAAGGAGAAATTGCTCGTTTTGAGCAATTTCTTCTTTTGTTAATATGTTTTCTAAAAGTCATTTGCTGCAGAGGCGTCAGAAAGCGTCTAATCTAAGGAAAGGGACGAACATGTAATCCTTTTCAAATGATATTTGAAATTCGCATCAATATTAAACTTTTAATTTCCAGATGTTAGGTACATGTTTGACTTCAGATGATTTCACAAACATCAACACCCACACACATCTGCAGCAGATGACTAATCAAGACAATCCGGTTCAAGTAGGACTTTTAAAAACATTGCAATAAAAGGTGAAATTGCTCAAAACTCTTTATAGATATAAATTTTTCAGTTTTCTACATTGATAAAATTGTTTGTCTGATGATTGAAAAGACGACAACCTTTGAAGGTACATGTAATGGGTTTAAGAGATTTTCCATATTTGTCCAAAATGGTTTATGCTAGAGACTTTTTGTATTTGGGAAAGGGTTGAAAAACGATCTGTATGCGGTATTAAGTTATCAAACAATTTCTTCCATCAGATTCAATTCTACTCACCCGTTAAATAGTGAAATTAAAGGTGCTATGAGAACCAAGATGAATGCTGAAATAATACAGGAAAGTCAGATTTATGTTCCTATAAAGTTTAAACGACTGCTCTCCACAAAATACTTCATAATTGAGTTAACCCTCTATATACCTCATAAAGACGCTTTCTGACGCCTCTGTAGCAAAAGGCTTTTTGAAAACATAGTGAGAAAAGAAGCAATTGCTCAAAACGAGCAATTTCTCCTTATGTCACAATGTTTTTCACTTTTAATCATAGGTTATCTATTTGATTATAGAGATTTTCCATTTTTTGACAAAATATATGTTCAAAGTCATCTGCTGCAGACTTGTCACGTGAGGGAAAGGGTTAAGTTTACAGGTCTTTTTCTATAGTTCCCACGGGTCGGACTATCGGACCCGTTCCCCAAGCAAAATATACTCTTTTTTTCCCAATCTGACTAAAAAATTCCCAATCAGATGCACCTACGAAAAATCGCATACTTTTACCGCGAATCTGTCTTGAAGCCGCAAAATAAACTTCAGTTAAACTACATTCGGTATTTTTGAATTTTATCGCTGATTATATATAAACCGCACTAGATGACAGGGAATGACAGCGTTGAACCCGTCTGCATGTAAATGTAAGTGAAATATTGATCGGTAACGGGATCCAAAACCATAAATGTCGCACAACAGTAAATATTACTGTCCTAAAATACGAAAACAAGATGCAAAGGGAACGAAAAAGATTATTGAATCCTTTTTTTCTAAAGCGTCGAGTTCATCTGCAGAAACCACTTCGTCAGAAACCGCTTTGATCGACAATCGTATTGATGATCAGGTTGGCAATGACGATGATCCAACTTCTTCTTCCCCTTCTTTACAAACTGTATTAAAGCATCGTCCTGTGAAGAATGTGGTTTAGATGAAGACTTGGGAGTCCTTGTGTGACACTTTCAGAAATGCCAAAGCATGCAAGCTAGCTCTGTGAAATAGACTCAAAATGGAGGTCAAAACTTTAAAATGTTTGAAATATTTGCAAGTGTTGTTAATTCTGAAAGATTTAATTGTTCTTTATTTTTTTTAAGACAACTTTGAAATAGTTAGAACATTTACTATTCTAAGTTTTATGTCATGCTGTCAGAAATATGATATTATCCAACTTCTTCTTCTTCCCCTTCTTTACAAACAGTATTAAAGCATCGTCCTGTGAAGAATGTGGTTTAGATGAAGACTTGGAGTCTTTGTGTGACACTTTCAGAAATGCCAAAGCATGCAAGCTAGCTCTGTGAAATAGACTCAAAATGGAGGTCAAAACTTTAAAATGTTTGAAACATTTGCAAGTGTTGTTAATTCTGAAAAGTTTAATTGTTCTTTATCTTTTTTAAGACAACTTTGAAACAGTTTGAACATTTACTATTCTAAGTTTCATGTCATGCTGTCAGAAATATGATACTTACTTAGGACAATTTAAAAATGTTTGTTATTATATTATAGTTTATGTTTCAATTGAGAGAAAATTAAAATGTATGTATAATTTAGATAAAATTTCATACAGTTAGTAAGGGATAATTATGTTTGATAGAGTTACAATGACATATTATCAATTCTTAAAGTTGCTGAACAGTGTACCAAAGTTTTCTTTAAAATAATTAGAATCATAATTGTTTGATAAAATAAAACTTAACATAAAAAAAGCTTTTTCTTTAACCCTTTCCCTCATATAGACGCTTTCTGACACCTCTGCAGCAGACAGCCTTTTGAAAACATAGTGACAAAAGAAGAAATTGCACGTCTTTTGACACAATGTTTTCCACTTTTAGTCATAGGTTATCCATTCAATTATAGAGATTTTCTATTTTTTGACAATATATGTTCACAGTCGTCTGCTGCAGAATTGTCGTATGAGGGAAAGGGTTAAACTATGAAAATTTCCCAATTTGTCTAGGGTCTTTTCCCCCAAAATGGACAGAAAAAGGCCTGGTTTACATGAATGCTCTCCACAAAATACTTCATATGAGTTAAGTCATGGGAGAATACCTTCAATGGTTTTTAATTGTTGACAGAGGAGATCAAATTGCATACTTAACTCTTTTCCTCATACAGACGCATTTGGACGCCTCTGCAGCAGACGACTTTTGAAAACATTGTTGCAATGAGCAATTTCTCCTTTTGCCACATGTCAGGAAATACATTGGTAGATGAACTGGCCGCCGTAATATGACTGAAAGAGGCCCAAGAGGGCCAGTATCGCTCTAGGCCATTTGGCACAAATTTAAATCTCCAAATTTCCCCGCCCACTGATGGCCATGTTTTTTGACCAATCAACATGGCTTCAAGGAATCTGATAGAGGGTCACCCTAGGAACATTTCTTCAAAATTATTTGAAATCAGCCCGACACTTTCGGAGAAGAAGATTTTTTAAGTTTTCACTACAGCCATATCTAAAGGCAAAATAGCCCCGCCTCCTGGTGGCCATGTTTTTTGACCAATCAACTTGGCTTGAAAGAATCTGATAAAGAGTCAGCCAGGAAATATTTCTACAAAATTACTTGAAAATCGGCCTTACTCTTTCTGAGGAGATGTTTTTTTAAGTTTTCACTATAGCCATATAAGGCAAAAATAGCCCCGACCACTGGCGGCCATGTTTTTCGTCCAATCAACTTTGCTTGAAGGAACCTGATAGAGGGTCACCCATGGAACATTTCTACAAAATTATTTGGAAACCAGCCAGACACATACGTTGGAGAAGTTTTTTAAAGTTTACACTATCTTTTTCTTTCGGTTGCCATGGAAACCAGAATTTTGCATGGATCCCAATAATTTGAAGGAATTTAGGAGAGGACATTTAGAGGATGCTTTCTATGAATTTTCTTTCTAATTGGCCAAGTGGTTAGGGAGGAGAAGTCGTTTGAAGCAAAGAATTAACGCACACGCGCACGAAAGACAATTCGCCCTGACATAAGCTCGACTGGCTGACTGGCTTTCAGCCAGTTCAGCTAATAACGTATCCTTAGCGATTTTTTATTTAGGCCTTTGTTTTCAAATGCTAGCCTTCCAAAGATAGCAGTTGCTATGCAGCTAGCAAAAAAAAACTCGTTTCAAGAACCCAAACAATTTTTCTATCTTCTCCTACAGTTATTATTGTAGAGAGCTGAAACTTCGGTTAAAGATACTTTTATTGCACCATCTGATAGAGCTATTCAAGAGCTACAAAAGTGATTGACCTCTGACCTCGGGTTTCCGAGCTAGTGCCGGAAGTTTGCAAAATATGAAAAGGCGAAAAAGAAAAAAACGGCTTGTTTTCATATATATGTGTTGTGTAAAGTTAGAGTTTGATGTTATTTACATAGTAACCAAGATCTCTGTAAACTATAGAGGAAATAAGTTAATGTCGTATTGCAAGCATAACAAGAGTCCCCTACCGGACCATTGACCTCTAAGTGTGACCTTGACCTTGACCTTTGAGGTACAAGTCTGTGTCTTGTGTGCCACATGTCACCTCATCATGGAGAACATGTGTGCCCAGTAACTTGGGAATCCTATGATGCATGGTTAAGATATGAGCCAGACAAGGTAGTCCTATAAAACAGTAATCATTTTGAACTTTGACATCTAAGTGTGACCTTGACCTTTAAGGTACAGGCCTGGGTCTTGTGCGCGACATGCCACCTAATCAGGGTGAACATGTTAACCTTGTAACTTGGGAATCCTATGTTGCATGATTGAGATGTGAGACAGACAATGTACAGTCCTATCAAACAGTACTCATTGTGACCTTGACCTTTGAGGTACAGGCCTGGGTCTTGTAGGTGACACGCCACCTAAGCATGGTGAACATGTGTGCTTTGTAACTTGGGAATCCTATGATGCATGGTTGAGATGCGACCAGACAAAGTACAGTCCTATAAGACAGAACTCATGTTGACCTTTGACCTCTTAGTGGGTCCTTGACATTTGAGGTACAGGCCTGGGTCTTGGGCGTGACACGCCGCCTCATCATGGTGACTGTTTGTGCTAAGTTTCAAGGAAATCCTACGATGGATGGTTAAGATGCGGGCCGGACAAGGTAGTCCTATCAAACAGTACTCATTTTGACCTCTAAGTGTGACCTTCATATTTGAGGTACAGGCCTGGGTCTTGTGCGCGACACGCCGACTCATCATGGTGAACATTTGTGCCAAGTTTCTTGGAAATCCTATGATGGATGGTTAAGATGTGGGCCGGACAAGGTAATCATATCAAACAGTACTCATTTTGACATTTGACCTCTAAGTGTGACCTTGACATTTGAGGTACAGGCCTGGGTATTGTGCGCGACACGCCACCTCATCATGGTGAACATTTGTGCCAAGTTTCTTGGAAATCCTATGATGGATGGTTAAGATGTGGGCCGGACAAGGTAATCCTATCAAACAGTACTCATTTTGACATTTGACCTCTAAGTGTGACCTTGACATTTGAGGTACAGGCCTGGGTATTGTGCGCGACACGCCGCCTCATCATGGTGAACGTTTGTGCCAAGTTTCTTTCAAATTCTAGTATGCATGGTTAAGATGCGAGCCATACAAGGTTAGGTGGGACTGACAGACAGACTCGACCAAACCTATAGTCCCCCAAACCAGTTTTCGACCGGTAGGGGACTAATAAAAAGATATATATATATGTTTTGCCCAGTTCCAGGGTAAATAAATGCAGAGAAACAAAGTCCCGACAGAGTGAAGTCTGATCACTATGTATTCAGAACAAACTGCAGGCTATTGCGGATGAGCAAGCTGATATGCATTGGCCCTAATGCTGGATCATTAAAAATTCTGAAATATCAAACAAATATCTAGGGGTCACAAGTTTGTGATCATAAGCATTAAAATAATCTACGTTGTCCAGTACTATTAAAATGAATTTTTAGACATCAGAAAATAGTTGCACACTTCTCAACTGACTGCTCTTACCAAGTAATGGGGAGAAAAGCACAAAAATAATAACGTCAGGAACTAAGGTAGATCACGACATTGGAAGGCTCTATGATATTATATGAACCAAAAAAAGGTTACGAGTTAAAATTCAATGTATTTTAATTTAATTGTGACTTTTCCTGACAAAATAGGCCCAAATGCGGTTGAGTTATGCATATTTTCAGAAACTTCAGATTGTCTGCAAACCAGGAAAAGTGATTTTAGGTCCATGCGAGCATTTCTTCCCATTAAAATAATGGCTTCATAAACAACTACTAAAACATACAATTTCAGAAAATTACTTTCTATTTATTCAATCTGAAAGTGTGCTTCTATACTATAAAATACTGTCCAGTTTTGACTTAAAAATCATTTTTAGAGATTTTGAAAATTGCATATTTCAGTTCATATATATACAATATATTCAATATTATTCATACACTTTCATGACAAAATAAGACAATATATGCCATCAATATTAACGTCAAGCATCTCATCATTACAAAATACAGGCACTTCAACCTCAATCAGTGCCTGAAACGGCCGGTCGCCCACTCGCCTGAGGCGACCACTTTTGTGTCAGGGCGACCAGAAGTTGTCCAAAGACAAGTAATTACTGGCCCAAAATAAAACGTCTGGGCGACTGCTAATTTAGCCTTACAAATCGATAGACTGAATATTTAATTTACCAATCTGCAGGACAGACGCCGGACAAAGAACATTTATGTAATGCAGTATCGATATTCTTACGAAATCCGCCATATTGTTGATTTGCATGATACCGTGATATCTCGCGAATCATAAAACAATAATATTTTCTTTCAAAGTTTCTCGGAAAAACCTAGTCTATTTTAAGAACTGAAAGTAATGGTTCCCGTTTTCTACTAAGCTTATTTACGTAAATCGGAAACCAAATCGATCGGTCATTGAAGCCATGTAATTTCAAAATATACCTTTCTATAAATAACTCACTAAAATACTGTAACCTAGTAAGTTGATCACGTGATCAGTGTGTTGTTGCTTTGCTAATTTTTAATCTCGCGAAACAGTTAAAAGGAGAGATTCATCTTAATATAGCTTTGTACTCGAAGAAATAACACCACGTGATATTTTCGCAGGCATTCAATCACGTGATTTTTTTCGCGCGCTTTCTGTAGTAAACATATCTATTACACAGGAAAGAATTTCTCATATATGCACCATGCGATACATATTTACAGGGTTCGAATTTAAGCAAACTCGCGAATTCCGAGGTAAGATTTGAGGCACCAGCATATTTTTTGGGGAGTGAAATTTTTCGGCCGAGTAATATGCATTTCTAATCGTCGATCTTTTACAGGGTTATTTCTTTGACAAATCGCGGTAATTGCAGTTCATTTCCGAGATTTACCGAGTGTCTAGGAAGGAATATACTTTCAGTTTTGCAATATTAGCCGAAGTTTACAATCGATACATGTCTTATGCATATTCAATGGCCCCAATATTGATGACGTTTACCGCATATATTTTGGTTTTCGAATAAAATTAGTTTTGATTTACATTTCGCAAATACGATTGGCTGGAATGGTCACGTGTATATTTTCGTTTTTCCCAAGTTGTATTTTTGCACTTAACGCACACCCTCTACATGATAAAAAGGGCTGTGGCCTATCCAAAAAATCTTTTCTGTACTTATATGTTTACACTTGAGACCACAAAAAACATTGATAGCATAGAACTCTTCAAATTGAAGAGCATTTGCAAAACAACAAAGTCAATGAAACAGGGCAGCTTGTATGATTTTAGGTCATTCAACATTCATATTAGTTTATTAATCCTCCCCTCCCAGAAAATAAATTATTTTTCCGACCTACCGACCCACCTGTAAGATCTAGGGTCAATAAAGGGCAAACAAACAGTTTTTTATTGATGGCTTGAAGAGTTTGCCTCTGAATGGTTGGCAAATTCAAGAAGAAAGAGGCGATTAATGTCGGACTATAAACCAAGAGTCAAGAAAACAAAAACAAAATGTTTTGACTAAGCTATGTCAAATTGTAAACATTTACTGAACAGAACTTGACAATATAAGAATAACCAGCATTCTATATCAGGAACTGAACTGTTGTTTTACATGTTACATTTGTCACTAACAGTTTATTCTTTATTAAAATACTCATGGTTGTTTGGGCGTTACTCATCACTCAAAATTTTCATGAGTAATTACTCCTCTTGCCAAAAAATTATCTGGAGCCCTGGATCATCATAATATATTTATATGCTTGAAATGCCGATGAATATTTACATAGATGATATTGATTTAAAGTCCTCTCCCACACGGGTGAGGAAAATCCCCGGGTTTTTACTATAGGAGTTCCTCTGACCCTACACAGCAAAATAAAATGTCAAAAATGTGTAAGGGTCAGAGAAGGCTCGGATTATCTGAAATATAAAAAGTCATTAAAATTGTTCCAGTTACATTTTATATCTTTACACATCACCCACAACTTCTTAAAAATACGGTGCGAACGGACCCAGGGCAAAAATAAAAACCAGTGCGAACGAGAAATAGGGGCAAAAATTTGTCCAAAATATTTGGGCTTGCACTATATCATTTGGGCCAGTAATCCTAAAATTTTACTTGCCCAAAAAATATTCCAGAATTCAATGTTTGTTCATGTTTAAGGAGCCCAAACGATGGATTTTTAAAGTACACAGTGAAATGACATTATAAAATGATGCTATAGTATTTTCAGGGTTTTGCAAAAGCAGTTCAAACACTGGAATATTTTATGAAAACTGGTTGCTATAGAAACAACATTTTCAGATTTTGCAACTTGCAAAATTTAATGGCATGCATACCATATTCATTAAACTAGCAAGAGTGTCATGCAAACTAAAACAATGTTTGCCATGAATATAATTCAGAGCATGTTTCCATATGACACTGAAAAGAGTCTCATACATTATACCTATACAGCGCCTTTCCACCTACTATATTAGAGGCCGATCTTTGGCTACTTCACAATTGCCATAAATGTCACAATGTTGCAGAAAAAATATTTCTTCGGATCTCGCGGAGACTAAGTCCCTAGAACCAGAACCAATGGAAGATTTAACCCCACCCTCTGACCCATTTCCAACATCAAACTGTTCTGATTTTAATACAGAATGCACATAAATGGTTGAAAATAGTGAATATATTTAAAAGTTCTATTAGTTTTATACACTATTTTATTCAACTGTTCGGCCATAGGCCTTTCTTCATGTTATATTTTACAAATTTCACACACTAGTATGTTATGTCCATCTTGAAAGATTAACCTTGTCCCTCATACAACAATTCTGCAGCAGATGACTTTGAACATATTTTGTCAAAAAAAAAAGGAAAATCTCTTTTATTGAATGGATAACCTATGACTTAAATTGGAAAACATTGTGGAAAAAGGAGAAAAATTTGCTTGTTTTATCACTATGTTTACAAACAGCCATCTGCTGCAGAGGAATCAGAAAGCATCTATATGAGGAAAAGGGTTAGGGAAAGGGTTAAGAAAATGTTGAAAAATACAAAATATTCAAAATATGCTCTTGCTTTTTTGTTAATGTTGACCATGTATGATTAAAGCCCCTTATCCCTTTCCCACATACAGCAAATCTACAGCAGACAACTATTGAAAATGTCTATCAAAGTTATGGAAAATTTCTATAATTGTAGGTATAAATACTGAAAAAAGGTTGAAAACATTGTGGCAAAAGGAAAAATTGGTCGTTTTGAGCAATTTCTCCTTTCGTCTCAACGTTTTTAAAAGTTGTCTGATGCCGACGCGTCAAAATGCGACGCGTCAAAATGCGTCTACACTGCCCGGCTGTACATCTTCCATGGACTTGTTCAATCTTCCATGGAAAATGCATGGAATTCCATGGACATAGCATGGAATTCCATGGAAAAGTGTTGTTATTCCATGGAATTTTGACTTCCATGGAATATGTCCATGGAAAAGAGGGTTGTTTTCCATGGACAATAAGAAAGTTGTCCATGGAAAGCAAGAAAGTATCCATGGATAGTTCAGACCAGCATGGAAATTAAATTGTCCATGGACAGACAAAACCAACATGGAAAGGTTTTTCCATGGACATTTTTTATGATAACTCAGAATATTTTCACAGAAAATCATAAAAAAGAGCCTAAAAATGTCCAAGTCCAAATTATAAGGAAAAAAAAGAAATTAATTTTCAGTCATTTTAATATGGACATTTAGGTATTCAAATCAAATCACATGACATCAGGAATCATAATCTGCACTTAATTTGAAGGGTGAAAAAAAAAAAAAACATAAAAAAAAAAAAAAATCTAATTTTGATCTTGACCTTGAATCAAGCTGATTATGGAATGCACTGTAGAGGTGTTTCATCTCAATATGGTGAACATTTATGGCAAGTTTTGTCAAAAGTTATTGAACGGAAACAAAACATAGTCATATAACGTAAACCTTTGACCTTTAATTGCGACCTTGACTTTGAGGCAAAGTGGTTGCAACATGCGATCTGCACATCATCTCAGTGTTGATAACATTTGTGGCGAGTTATTTTAAAAAAATTCTTCGAACAGTTCAAAGGTTTTTGAGCAGACACAAATTATGATCATATGACCTTTGATCTCTAATTGTGACCTTGACCTTGGACCAAAATGGTATAAACATGAGCGCTGCACATAGATTCAATATGGTGAACCTTTGTTGTGAATTATTTCAAAATCCTTAAAGCAGTTCAAAAGTTATTGAGGGGAAATGAAATATAGTCATATGACCTTTGACCTGTAATTGCAACCTTGACCTTGAACCAAAGTGGTTGTTACATGCACTCTGCACATTGTCTCAGAATGCACATGTGTGGCGATATATTATAATCCTTCAAGTGGTTCAAATGGTAGGGAGCAAACACGATTTGTGAGAGACAGACTGACAGACAGACAGTCAGAGCAAAAACAATATGTCTCCCCATTATATGGGGGAGACGTGACTTATGTTATCCCTGCCAAATTTTTTATAAAATCATAGTCAGTAAAATAACCTACACTGGAAAAGTTCATTCAAATGAAAGGTCGACCACTTTAAAGTGGCACCTGGTCTTATGTAATCATTATTCTGCTACACCTGGGGTGAAATGAACTTTCTAATATTTTATTGTTGGATCAATCCAAATTACATTTGCATTGTCGAAGAGTATAAAAAGACGCGATAGATAATTTTTACAGAGTAGAAACAAAAATGTATAAACAAGATACATTGCTCGTTACGAACAATTTCTCCTTTTCTCACAATATTTTCAAAAGCTGACTTTAAGTGTACTTCTTCAACCATGGTGTGCTGCAAATGAAGTACACCTGCTTCAAATATACTCCTATGACTTGCTCAAAATAACAGAAGAATATTTTTAAATGTACTTCTATGACTTAACACAATAATTTGAAAATTTGATTTATTGAAAACAATAAAATAAAATATATTTTTAATCGTTTGCAATTTTAATATGGACATTTTAGGTGTTAAACTTAGATCACATGCAATCAGGAATCATAGTCTGCACTAAATAAGAATAAAAACAATCACACCAAAAATCATCCTCGGAACCCAGGCTATTCATAACATATATGATACCCTGGGCAAATTGGCTAGCGAAACTTCGTAAAGCGTGCACCTCGATTTTCTCCGTAACTACGAGGGGTGTTCGGAAAGTTTCGGGACAAGTGCCGTAACATTTTTTTTTAAATATGCGTACACAATTCTTTCAACATACGTAGCTCTATATAACTAGCGTCTTATTTTTAATTTTTTAATTTTGCTTTTGAAAATGAATAAATGGTATATAAAGCTATGTATGTTTAAAGAATTGTGTTCAATTATAAAAAAATAAGAATGTTAAGGCACTTGTCCCGATACTTTCCGAACACCCCTCGTACACTGTTATTACTGTACATCGCCTGAAATTTGTAGCATGCAACCAATCAAGCGGCTGGATTTCACCTCATGAATTATTCATGACTACGAAGTTTCGCTAGCCAATTTGCCCAGGGTATCATATGTGTTATGAATAGCCTGGGTACCGAGGATGACCAAAAATATGCTTGTCTCAATCCTTTTTCCAAACAAATTTCAGCAGACGATTTTAAAACTCATAGGCAAATTGTTGATCACCTCTTCAAATATAAGTTGAACAGATATATATTGTCCCTTGGTTGAATGAATAAAAGAGTTGAAAAAATCATAGTAAAAGTAGCAATTTTTCCTTTTTTCACAATGTTATTAAATTGTGTTTACTGCAGATGCATATAGAAATGCGTCCACAAATGGGTAAGGGTCAACTTATTTACCCGGGAAAACTGGAGCTGACCTACTTTTTTCCTCCACACAAAGGAGCCACGTCATACAAAAATGACAAAAATAACATTTGGGTTCTGTGCAACCATAATCAGATCTGGTCAGGATCTTTCGTGTTCGCCATTCATATAGTCACACAAACAGCTTTAACTCCACAGGGGAATAACAATGATTTAATGGGGGGAAAAATGCCATAGAAGTATGAAATGTGATCGTAGCTCATTGATTGATAATGTGGGTTTTCATATGACGTGGCTTTAAAACAAAGGATGCGAAAATGTTAGGTCACGCGAGTTCGACAGCCAGACTTCATGTTAAAGTAAATGGATTTTCCAAAGCATTAATATTCGGATCAGTCCAAATTAATTAATTGGTGACATGTTATCAACTAGATTTCCAAATTGCTTCAAAAGTCTAACATATTTTCACCTCTGTGTAAAGCAAATTTGTCCAGATGTTTATAGATTCTTCAAACAAACAACTTTTGACGCAGTTGCACCATTTGAAAACTGGTGAGAAAAGGTGAAACAGTTACACACTTACTGTCCGAGTGTATTCAAACATATACTTTTTTTGGATTATCACTATAAAAGATGGGTTGGTCATTGTTACTTTTTCTTTCAGCTAACTAGCTTTTGAAAACATTGTGATAAAAAGGAGAAACATGCAATGTCTGTCAATTCATACACAATATCTGCACCTAGTTTTACTTTCAGCTAACTTTTAATTTTGAAACATTGTGAAAGGGAGAAACAGGTTATGTATGCTTCAGATGAATCAAAATGCGTATGTAAGTGAAATAAAATGTTAAAATTCAACTGTTTACAAACAGGATAAAATGTGGTAAGTGTTACGTCATGGCGCGTGGTATGACGACATAAAAAAGTAGATCAGCGTTCCGAAAAATGTTCAAAACCAAGATGGGGCCGTTGTTTTTTCAACAGGGATGTTGTTTTCGAAGACTCATTTGCAATTTATCAGCGATCCTCTACATTTATATTTGTTTGGTTGACACAGATAAATGTTCTAGAATATTCGTAAGTAATTATTTTAATTTTATTTTTCATTATTTCATGTGTATTGCAATCTAATTGCTGTTACGAAAATCTCTTCCCCCCACAACCCTTCCCTCAGTCCAAATAATTTAGTCTCTGTGAAAGAGAATGCGTTTTATCATGTCATTTATCGGGATGCAGGATAATTACAAAATGAGCATTTGCGATGTCTTTCTATGTAGGACTACTATAGCAGAAGGCACAAATTCAAGACATTCCCATGTTTTACAAATACTTTCCAAATCATTTTGTAGAAATTATCCTTGGATGACCCTCTATCAGATTCCTTCAAGCTATGTTGATTAGTCAAAAGACATAGCTGTTTTGCCATAAATGACTAAAGCGAAACAAATAAAAATGTTTTTCTCCAATAGTCACATTCTGCCATTTTGTTTTCCTCCCCAAAAACAATAACTTTACTCTTTTCCCTTTGTCAGTGAGTCTGATACAAACATTATTCAGTTATATTTATAGATATTACATGTTTACATATATCTAATTTAACAGGAACCATTATCCAATAAGCAGTAAACGACATAACAAGCATCAAACATGCATGTGAAGAAGCAAGATGAGATACCATTTGACATAAAGAGAAAGTTGGCAAGTTGTACAATTCACTGAAAGGTATTTTATTATAATATGTTCAATTACAGTGCAATTAATATATCACCAATATTTGGCACCACGACACATGAGTTGGACATTCAGCAAAAATATTGATGACTAGAATTGATAATAATACTTAAACTTTTTTCATCATACAACACATCTGAAGCAGCGGACTGCATATGTTTCTAGACTGAAATAAGGAATATTACTGTAAATGAAAGTAAAATTATTGAATAATGTTGAAAACATAGTGGCAAAAGGAAAAACTACAGTATAAATGCAGCTTTTCTATTTAGAGCTCAACAAAAAAGAAGATTATGTTGGGAAGTCTTTGATAGATGCAACTTCAAAAAGTAGGGAGTAGAACTAAGAAGTCTGCCATCAATCAAGAGTTTTTAACTCCACTATTCAAAGAATATGAGAGCTATACTACTCACTCTGGCGTCGGGGTCCACGTCACACCTTGGTTATGGTTTTGCATGCAAGTACTTAAGTACTACATGTATTGCATTGAAACGTTCTACAACCCTACCAAACTATCACACCTATGTAGATTAACAAGGAAGATAACTCTACTCTGCAAGTTATGGCCCTTTTTAACTTAGAAATTTTGGCTTAAGTTTTGCGTGCAACTAAGTAAAGTTAAGAGTGGATATCTCTGTATTTACTTGATGCATTGCATTGAAACTATACAACCCTACCTAACTATCATACCTTTGTCGATTTTCAAGTTAGATAACTCTATCCTGCATTTTATGCAAGTTATGGCCCTTTTTTTACTTTGAAATCCTGGTTAAAGTTTTGTGTGCAACTAAATTATGAGTCCAAATCTCTGTATTTACTTGATGCATTGCATTGAAACTTTATACAACCCTACCCAACTATCATACCTTTCAGTTTGTAGATTATTAAGTAAGATAACTCTATCCTGCATTTTTTTTACTTAGAAATCCTGGTTAAAGTTTTGTGTGCAACTACATTAAAGACCATACCTATAGTAACTACTTGATTCATTGCATCATACTTTTATACAACCCTTCTCAACCATCACACCTATATAAACAATCAAGTATGAGAACTCTATCCTGCATATAATGCAAGTTATGGACCTTTTTTACTTAGAAATGTTGGTTTAAGTTTTGCGTGCAACTAAATTTAAGAGTCAATATCTCTGTATTAGCTTGATGTATTGCATTGCAACTTTATACAACCCTACCCGACTATCACTCCTTTGTAGATTATCAAGTAAGATAACTCTATCCTGCAAGTTATGCCCCCTTTTTTTACCTAGAAATTTTGGTTAAAGTTTTGCATGCAACTAAAATAAGAATCCATATCTCTGTATTTACTTGATACATTGCATTGAAACTTTATACAACTCTACCAAACTATCAAACCTTTGTAGATTACCAAGTGAGATAACTCTATCCTGCATTTTATGCAAGTTATAACCCTTTTTTTACTAAGAAATTCTGGTTTAAGTTTCGCGTGCAACTAAATTATGAGTCCATATAGAACTCTGTATTTACTTGATGCATTGCATTGAAACTTTATTCAACCCTACCAAACTATCAAACCTTTGTAGATTATTAAGTTAGTTAACTCTATCCTGCATTTTATGCAAGTTATTGCCCTTTTTTTACTTAGAAATTCTGCTTTAAGTTTTGCATGCAACCAAGTTAAGAGTCCATATATCTCTGTAGTTACTTGATGCATTGCTTTTAAATTTTATACAACCCTAACCAACTATCATACCTTTGTCGATTATCAAGTTAGATAACTCTATCCTGCAGTTTTTGCAAGTTATGGTCCTTTTATTACTTAGAAGTCCTGCTTAAAGTTTTGTTCGCAACTACATTAAGAGACCATACCTTAGTAACTGCTTGATGCATTGCATCATACTTTTATACAACCCTTCCAAACCGTCACACCTATATAAACAATCAATTAAGAGTCCATATCTCTGTATTAGCTTGATGTATTACATTGCAACTTTATACAACCCTACCCAACTACCACACCTTTGTAGATTATTAAGTAAGATAACTATATCCTGCATTTTATGCAAGTTATGGCCCTTTTTTTACTAAGAAATTCTGGTTTAAGTTTTGCGTGCAACTAAATTATGAGTCCATATCTCTGTATTTACTTGATGCATTGCATTGAAACTTTATTCAACCCTACCCAACTATCACACCTTTGTAGATTATTAAATTAGTTAACTCTATCCTGAATTTTGTGCAAGTTATGGCCCTTTTTTTACTTAGAAATCCTGGTTAAAGTTCTGCATGCAACTAAATTAAGATTCCATATCACAGTAACTACTTGAAGCATATTGTATTGAAACTTTATACAACCCTACTCAACTATTACACCTTTATAGATTATCAAGTAAGATAACTCTAGCCTGCATTTAATGCAAGTTATGGCCCTTTTTTTACTTAGAAATTCTGGTTAAGGTTTTGCATGCAACTAAATTAAGAGTCCATATCTTATTATTTACTTGATGCAATGCATTGAAACGTTATACAACTGTACCTAACTATCACACCTATGTCGATTATCAAGTAAGATAACCCTATCCTGCAGTTTATGCAAGTTATGGCCATCTTTTTACTTTAATTCTGGTTAAAGTTGTGTGTGCAACTACATTAAGAAACCATACCATAGTAACTACTTGATGCATTGCAGTAAACAGTCGAGCCCCGGTAGCGATGTGGGCCGCAATCCAGGGGTTGTGAGTTTGAATCCCGGCTCGGCCAACTTTCTTTCCGACGACTGACAAAAGTCAATGCGTCATTCGTCTTCCAACAATAGGCTAAGCCTATGTGGAAAAAGTAGCCAGTTGCTTGGAAAGATTGTTGTGTGGAGTACTGGTGTGAGAAAACCAGGAAATGCATACGTAGGTGAACTGGCCGCCATGATATAACTGAGAAATTGTTAAAAACGGCATTAAACCCCAATCAATCTATGTAAACAATCAATGAGGATAACTCTATCCTGCATATAATGCTATTTAAGGCTAAAAAATTATGGTTGAAGTTTTGTGTGCAACTACATTCAGAGTCCTTAGATATCTCAGTTACTACTTAAAGCATTGTATTGAAACTTTATACAACCCTTCCCAATTTCACGACTATATACACAACCAATTAAGATAACTCTATCCTGCATATGATGCAAATTGTAATCCCTTTTTTCACTTAGAAATTATGGTTAAAGTTTTGCGTTTAAAAGCACAAATTTAAGACCCATGAAAATGCCATTTTATTGAAAACCACCATTTGTGTATATCAATGAGAGTTGTCGAGTTGTTGAATTTGCATTAGTTAATTGTTGATATTAATGATAATGCTATCACATCAACTAAAACAGTCCTCTGATAAGGTTCTTGGCAATTGGTTTTAAATCTTTGAATGCATTCAAACTTTAATTGCAAAAATCTATTTTTCATAAAGCCGTAATATAATAATTATATTTCCACTTGATCATCAAGAACTTGAAAATTGTTATGAAGATAAAGGTTTTCAGAATTACTTGCAAAAATGTTTTCTACATTGAGTGTGCAGAAGCCAATGCTTAAATAGTCATATAGGTAAAAGGGGATATGGAAATTTGTTTAACATGTATATGTAACTAAATTGTTATAATTGTATGTTTCAGAAATCATCCCAAAGAAACTCAGTTCTGTGTCACTGGTGATGGTTCAAGAAAAGCTGAGGGATAACTTAACTTCAACATTATGCCATCTACAGTTATTAGAACTCACAAAAATGAAGAAAAACGCTGTGATTTGTTTTTGCTGTCTTTCAAGTTCCATTATTAGCATATCAATTTAAAGGAAATAAATTTAGATTAAATGAAAAATGCAGTATGTTATTTTTTTCTAAATCATAAATGGTAATGCATTTCAATGTCAAGTACATGTATACATGTACTGATATTTTTCAATAGCTATAAATAGTGTTACTTTTAAAAACCAGAAGCAGTGTTTAGTGAAAAGCTTTTATTTAGCAATAATAACTAGAAATTGTAATAATATCAAGATTTTTTAAATTGTGCTCCATTATAATAATTTAGTTCCAGTGTCTCCTAGAAAAAATTGAGAGTGATCGATTCCAGTGTCCCTTTGTCCTGCACTATCCATGGAAAGGATTTACAGTATCCATGGACATTATCCATGGATTTGGGTTCCAATACTCCATGGAATATATTTCCATGCAGGTTTTCCATGGAAAGTGTCCATCGAAAGAGAAGACAATATCCATGGACAAATCTGGGGGTTTTTCCATGGAAAATCGGTTCCAATACTCCATGGAAAAAAAATTCCATGGAGGTTTTCCATGAAAACCATGGAATGTGTCCATGGAAATAGTAGACAATATCCATGGACAAATCTGTGTTTTTTCCATGGAAAATCGTTTCCAATACTCCATGGAAAATTTTCCATGCAGGTTTTCCATGGAATCCATGGAACATGTACAGCCCCTTAATAAGGCCCCTTTTTCATGTTTCATGGCAAACAGTCAATCAGAAGAGCTTCGTCAAGTTCTTCAATTTGTGAACTGTGTTGAGGAATTGTCGAACAAATTATTTTCTAAAAACTTTATTTCTGTCTTTTAGATAATGTATCTGGACTTAATGAATGCAAATAAAGCTTCTTGTTTCTTGTTTCATGGCGTTCAGTCAATCAGAAGAGCTTCGTCATCTCGTCATTTAGTTGACGAATTGACGAAAAAAATATTTTTCTTAAAACTTTATTTCTGTCTTTCAGATAATGTATCTGGATGTATTGAATGCAAATTAGGCTCTATTTCAAATTTCATGGCGATGAGTTGTTCACCAAGTTTGTCAATTCGTCAACTGATCAATTTTGTTGACGAATTGACGAAAACAATATTTTTCTAAAAGCTTGATTTCTGTCTTTTAGATAATGTATCTGGACGTATTGAATGCAAATTAGGCTTCTTGTTTCATGTTTCATGGCATTCAGTCAATCAGAAGAGCTTCGCCAAGTTTGTCATTTCGTCAATTTTGTTGACAAATTGACGAAAAGATATGTTTCTAAAAAAATTATTTCCGTCTTTTAAATAATGTATCTGGATGCAAATTAGGTTCTATTTCAAATTTCATGGCAATCAGTCATTCAGAAGAGCTAGCATCGTCAAGTTCGTCAGTTTATCACTCGTCAATTTTGTTGACGAATTGACGAAAACATATGATTGTGTTTTCTGAGTCTTATGATTAAAACTAACTCCTGTGATGTTCAAGAGCGAGCTTAATCCATGCCGCAACATCCCTTTGTAACTTTGCTTGCTGATTGTATTGCAACCAAATTACTCTTAAGTCACATATAATAATAAGTGGTAACAAGTTGAAATTTATATTTGTTCAAATGAAGGGGTTCTCTTTGCTAAACTTCACGGTTTTGTACATCTTGGTAACAGCAAAGGGCCTTTATATTCTCTTTACGTGCAGTAAACAATATTTGATATGTCAACCTTATTACAATGGGTTCACTAATGAAAACAATACCAATTTCGTCTACACTGTACGGATGTGATCTATGTCATTCTATGTCTTCTTTAGATATACTTTGGTGATTATGTGGCAAACAATCACAGCATTTAGTACATATGGTATTTAGTCTGCTAGGTCGGTACAACATACAATGTGAAATTGACAAACGCAAAACAAATTTCCTTCAAAGACTGTAAAATGCCTACGAATTGTCACACTAACCAGATTTTCACTTATCGTCTAAATTGGTTTTAAACAATTCAATGTACTCGACAAAAATGTTTTATTTCCGATACTTTCAATTTATTGCAAACATATGGTTTAACTGCATACATTGTATGTGCATTCGTATCTAACTACTGGCACATTCCCTGAGAAAAACGTTCTTAGAAAAGGAAAGTGTTTAGGGTCGTTGAACGGAAGTTTGAATGCGAGAGTCAGGAAAGAATGAACCTCCGCCATGTCTTCGACCGTTATGTGTCTGTTCACAAAAACAACCTTCCATTTTTTTATATTTGCCAAAACGCGCAGAACTATGCATCATGCATAAAGTACTATACAATTATTAGTTATTAACAAACACTTAAGGGAAACTGTCAGTCAGTGTGTGTAATGCCAAAATATTAATACAAATATTATCCAGGGACACTTAATATCCGAATGTGCTCATTTCTCAATTGAACGGAATTTATATTTTTGAAAACATCAGTCTTTACTGTACTAATGATAAATATAAACGTTGTTAAACTTCAGGGCTTCGCTCAACAGAATGAGTGTATATGTGATAATTGCATGCGTGGACGCGCACCAGAATACATTTCTAAATACAGAGAGCCATCAACTAGAACATGTGTATGTATTCAACTAAAGAAGAATGTGATATTTGTCAACGTTTATTTTGGTGCGTTTTATACGTTGACAAACATCAAGGCTCATTTACATCTAAAATTTGCATTTGGGGACCGTCCACCAGTACATGTGTACTTTAGGTAATTGCATGCGTGGACGCGCCACATAATACACTTCCGCCATGCAGAAAGCTAATAGCAAGAACCTTGGTATGAAGAGATTCAAATGAAGAAGAATATGCTGTGATGTTTGTCAACGTATATTTCGATGTGGTTTTTTTCTTAAAAAACTTCAGGGCTCATTTTCATGCATGGTTTGCTTTACGGATCTGTTCACCAGTTCGTGTGTATGTGATAATTCCATACGTGAGTGCGCCTCAAAATAATTTTCCCAATTAAGAATGTCGTCAACTAGAACCTGTATATGTCGAAGTCCAAAATAAGGTTCGATTTTCATATAATATATTCATTTATCTTCCGTTCACCAGTATGAGTGTATATATGATAATTTCATGCGTGGACTAGCCTCAGAATACATTTACCTCATACAGAAAACCATCAACTAAAACCTAGGTATTTATCTATTCAACTGAACAAGAATGTGCTGTGATGTTTGTCAACATTTATTTTGGTGCGTTTTATACGTTGACAAACATCATGGCTCATTGTATGTTGTCCATATCGTGAAATTCAAAATTACAACCAATTGACAAACTTCATGAAGCCCTTTTAAATGACTGATGGCCAAGAGAATTGAAATAGGGTCTAATCTGCATTCAATACTTTCAGATTCAGTATCTAAAAGACAGAAATAAAGTTTTTAAAAAAATATATATTGTTCGTCCATTCGTCAACACAAGAGGGCCATGATGGCCCTAGAATCGCTCACCTGATTTTTTTTTTTCACTTTAGCTATATAAGCCCCGCCCCCTGGCGGCCATAGTTTCTGACCAATTAACTTGGCTTAAAGGAATCTGATAGAGGGTCACCCTAGGAACATTTCTACAAAATTATTTGAAAATCGGCCTGACACTTTTGGAGGAGAAGATTTTTTAAGTTTTCACTATAGCCATATAATGCAAAATAGCCCTGCCCAGTGGCGGCCATGTTTTTTGACCAATCAACATGGCTTGAAGGAATCTGAAAGTGGGTCACTTAAGGAACATTTCTACAAAATTATTTGAAAATCGGCTCTTTCGGAGAAGAAGATTTTTTAATTTTTCATTATAGCCATATAAGGCAAAATAGCCCCGCCCCCCTGGCGGCCATGTTTTTCTATCAATCAACTTGGCTTGAAGGAATCTAATAGAGGGTCATCCAAGGAACATTTCTACGAAATTATTTGAAAATCTGCCAACCAGTTTGGGAGAAGAAGATTTTTTAAGTTTTCACTATAGCCATATAAGGCAAAATAGCCCCGCCCCCCTGGCTGCCATGTTTTTCGATCAATCAACTTGGCTTGAAGGAATCTGATAGAGGGTCATCCAAGGAACATTTCTACAAAATTATTTGAAAATAGGCCTTACACTTTCGGAGGAGAAGATTTTTTAAGTTTTCACTATAGCCAATATAGCCATATAAGGCAAAATAGCCCCCCCCCCCCCCCCCCCCCCTGGCGGCCATGTTTTTCGACCAATCAACATGGCTTGAAGGAATCTGATAGAGGGTCATCCAAGGAACATTTCTACAAAATTATTTGAAAATAGGCCCGACTCTTTCGGAGGAGAAGATTTTTTAAGTTTTCACTATAGCCATATAAGGCAAAATAGCCCCGCCCCACCTGGCGGCCATGTTTTTCGACCAATCAACATGGCTTGAAGGAATCTGATAGAGGGCCATCCAAGGAACAATTCTAAAAAATTATTTAAAAATCTGCCTACCAGTTTGGGAGAAGGAGAATTTTGAAGTTTTTTTCATTTCGTTGCCATGGAAACCAGAATTCTGCATGGATCCAAAGAATTTGAAGGAAATCCGGTGTGGTCATTGAGAGGATTCTTTATGTGAAGTTTCATCCCAATTGACCCACTGGTTACTGAGAAGAAGAAGTTGACGCACGACGGACGACGCACGCCGGACAAAAGGCGATCACAATAACTCACCTTGAGCAAAGCTCAGGTGAGCTAAAAATTGACATGTTGACGAATTGACAAACTTGATGTAGCTATTCTGAATGACTGATTGCCATGAAATTTGAAAAAGGGCCTAATTTGTATTCAATACATCCAGATACATTATCTTAAAGACAGAAATAAAGTTTTTAGAAAATAATTTTTCGTCAATTCGTCATCAAAATTGACGTGTTGACGAATTGACGAACTTGACAAAGCTCTTTGACTGATGGCAATGAAATTTGAAATAGGGCCTAACTTGCATTCAGTACGTCCAGATACATTATCTAAAAGACAGAAATAAAGTTTTTAGAAAATAATGTTTTCGTCAATTAGGAAATATTGTTAACACTCTGGGGGCTGCATTTTTAACTTAAGCATGTTGAAACTTTATCAGAATGTTTGTCTTGATGAGATGTAGGCTAAGTTCGAATATTGGTCATGTTTGTTAAAACAAGAGTTGTCGGAGGACAATATAGCTCGCCTATCAGGGCCATCGTATATCAGGGCCTACTTCAGAACAGTTAAAGTATTAGGTAAAGTCGCACAGTATCACCTATTGCAAGATAATACACCTTTTCAATACTTTTGACAAAAATTCTAAGTTCAAGTTCAAAAATTGATATAAACATTTGTCAGAAGTTTCAATCCAATCCTTTGAGCAGAAAAAAAGTAATTTGAATATTTGACAGAAAAGGGGCAATAACTCTGATATAAAAAATATTTGGATTATCCCCCTTTTGTGAACCCATCATACACATTGATATAAACATGTCAGAAGTTTCAATCCAATCCTTTGAGTAGATTAAATTTTTGACAGAAAAGGGCCAATAACTCTGATATAAAAATATTTGGATTATCCCCCTTTTTGTGAACCCATCATACACATTGATATAAACATTTGTAAGAAGTTTCAATCCAATCCTTTGAGTAGAAAAAAAGTTATTTGAAAATTTAAATTTTTGACAGAAAAGGGGCAATAACTCTGATATAAAATTATTTGGATTATCGCCCTTTTGTGAACCCATCACACACATTGATAAAAACATTTGTCAGAAGTTTCAATCTAATCCTTTGAGTAGAACAAAAGTTATTTGAAAATGTGACGAAAAAAGTGTGACGGACAGACAGACAGACAGACGCCGGATAAAAAAAAAAATAGACAGACAGACGTCGAATAAAAAAAAAAGTAACATTTGTCAGAAGTTTCAATCCAATCCTTCGGGTAGAAAAAAAGTTATTTGAAAATTTAATTTTTTGACAGAAAAGGGGCAATAACTCTGATATAAACTTATTTGGATTATCTCCCTTTTGTGAACCAATCACACACATTGATATAAACATTTGTCAGAAGTTTCAATCTAATCCTTTGAGTAGAAAAAAAGTTATTTGAAAACGTGACGAAAAAGTTAGATTTTTTGACAGAAAAGGGGCAATAACTCTGATATAACTTGACCTTGACCCAGGGTCAGGACGGGTGTAGTGGGGTGCGTAGATGGACCAATAGTTCCTAAATGTATAAACTAAATATGAAAGCAATCAATGTCATAATAGTGAATGCAGAGTGATATGTTAAACGTTAAACGCAAACCTTAAACCTTGTAACTGAACCAAGTAGAAATGACCTTGACTTTGACCCAGGTGCAGGACGGGTGTAGTGGTGTGCGCAGATGGATGACCAATAGTTCCTAAATGTATAAACTAAATATGAAAGCAATCAATGTCATAATAGTGACTGCAGAGTGATATGTTAAACGTTAAACGCAAACCTTAAACCTTGTAACTGAACCAAGTAGAAATGACCTTGACCTTGACCCAGGGTCAGAACGGGTGTAGCGGTGTGCGTAGATGGATGACCAATAGTTCCTAAATGTATAAACTAAATATGAAAGCAATCAATGTCATAATAGTGAATGCAGAGTGATATGTTAAACGTTAAACGCAAACCTTAAACCTTGTAACTGAACCAAGTAGAACCAAGTAGAAATTATCTTGACCTTCACCCAGGGTCAGGACGGGTGTAGTGGTGTGCGTAGATGGATGACAAATGGTTCCTAAAGGTATAAACCCTTAAAACCCAAATGAAAACCTTAAACACAAACCTTAAACCTAGGTGTCTACGCCACCGCCGACGCCGACGCCGCCGACGGTGCCGACGGTGCCGACGCCGGGGGTAACACATAAGCTCTCCTGTACTTCGTACTGGCGAGCTAAAAACTAGGTCACTAGGCCAAATTGAAGGAAAACATTTTTAACACTCTGGAGGCCGCACTTTTAGATTCAGCAGCTTGAACTTTTGTCAGAATGTTCGTCTGAATAATATCTAGGTCAAGTACGAATATGGATCATATTGGGTCAGAAATTAGGTCACTAGGCAAAATTGAAGCGCATTTTTACTTTGAGCAAGTTGAAACTTTGTCAGAATGTTTGTCTTGATGAAATCTAGTCCATGTTCGAATATGGGTCATATCAGGTAAAAAGAATAGGTCACTAGGCCAAATGACGGACAATCTTGTTAACACTCTGGAGTCTTTGTCAGAATAATTGTCTTGATGTGTTTTGTATTAAAAATTACATTGCATAATTCAGGTGAGCGATCTATGGCCATCATGGCCCTCTTGATTGTTTCTTTCTTCATGTGCAACGAAACATTGCGGCTTCTTTGATGCTTTACGTCAAACAGTCGTATTGATATCATATGATCTCACTTAACAATTTCTCTGACGACTTGTAATGAAAACATTGTGGAAAATGACACATTGTCCATAAACCTTTCCTCATTTTCTGTGAGTTCACTTTCAGACCATCCCGAGCAAATCCCCGGTAGATCAGTCGGTAGCGACACAGGTTGTGAGGTCGAACCCCAGCTCGGCAAACATTCATTTCAATGTTTGACAAAAGTCACTGTGACAAGCTTCATTCGTCTTCCACCAATGGGCTGACAGTCTATGTGGAAAAGCAGCCAGTTGTTTGGCAAGAGTGTTGTGTGGAGTGGAGTACTGGTGTGAGAAAGCCAGGAAACACATGAGTTGGTGAACTTGATGCCGTGATATGACTTAAATATTGTTGAAAATGGCGTTTTAACCCAAATCACACACACACACAAACACACACGATCAGATCATCCCACAGGTTTGGTAATACTTCAGGAAAATCAACTAAAGCGTTCTTACGACAGTTTAAAATAAACATATATTTGCGCATAATTGCAATCTGATCCAAATGTGTAATTTTGTCAGAAAGTTCTAGAAACTTACTATGACTGCTTGTCAAACAATACACAGCAAGATCAAAGTGTTTTGATGTTCAAACTGTGTGTTTTACATTGAGTATTGTTTATTTACACATATTTCACAATAATTAACAAGTTTATAATGTCAACGTTCACTTAAGCGCTTATTCTTATATAATAATATTCTCAATTCCTTATCTGTAAGGACAAATGAAAATATACTTTGCCGTATAAATATCACTTGAAAACTTCCATACTTGTAAAAGACATTGCAAAATGTATTCATTAAATGCTTTACCCTGCTTCCATCAATTTGTCAGCTATATCTTAGGTTTCCTGGGTAATTAGTTCTTATTTCTGGTCCATTTATCCTGACACCAGCGAGTCGATCGAAATGCTAACTCCACAACCGTGAGCACCAAGGGAAGCAAGGAGGCAAAGCTATTACTACCATTTTTAAGTCTTAAGTATGACCTGGTAGGTGATCGAATCCGCAACCTCCCGAAACTGAGGCAGTTTTCACTAAATGCTGTTTATAATTGGTCAGATTAGTTCTTTAAATGATAATCAAGAATATTATGAACTCATGACTATTTCTTTTTCATTTTATCAATGACAGTTAAATTTAGTAATTTGCTATAACTATTTAAGAACAATGGTGATACAGTCGTAAACCTTCCGTTTTGAAACATAATTTAACAAGGTCTAGCAAGAAAGTCAAATTTCAAACGAACATAAAAATATCAGTATAATTCCAATCTCCGCCAGATTGAATGTTGAAAAGGCAGAATCTCTTATCATAAAGCATAAACCATTTCCCACAAGTCTGCAGCAGACGACTCAGAAAATATCTGGGCAAAACTATGGAAAACATCTGTTAATGTTAATATCATTGTTTTGATTGACAAAAATCTCCATAAATGGCTGTTTAATCATTAAGTAGATAACATTGTGGTCATTATTTCAAACGTCGACTTCTGCAGATGTGTCGACATTTACCTGCAGTTGGGAAAAGGGTTAACGCATCCCCAATTATAAACGTTTCAAAGTCCTCTGCTGCAGAATTGTTGTATATTGGAAAGGGTTAAAACATTACAAAACAGAACAATTGTTTGCAAGATAGAGATCTTACACCGAAACAAATAGCCTTTTTCGGTATCGACATATCTTAGGGAGCAATTGCCTTTCAAATCCTATCTTCAAGTCATCGGGTACATATTTGTCAAGATGTGTATAATGTCTCTTGCATGAACGACAGTGTCCATCTGAAAAGGATTTGTTTTTGTGCCACAATAATATTTATAACAATATCTTCGTTCACCGGCCGTCTTCATTGTGAATAAATGGACATTAAGGGACAGAAAGGAAAATGTCACAATCAGTCTACTAAACGACATTCAAATGATTGAAGGAAAAATTGCTCATAATGAACACTTTTTTTCTTATACCACAATAATGCAGACGCGGCAGAAAGCGTCCATATGTGGGAAAAGGTTAAGCAACATGGTCTGACAAAGTTATTTACTTGTTCAAATGTCATTGTCAGAAACAATGTAGATCTATAGATTGTAGTAATATGCAGTACAGAGTCATTAAGAGTATTTCATACATAATGGTATCTTCTCCTATTGTCATTTGTTTTCAACCTTGCATAAAAACCCCTACTTAACCCTTTCCCACATACAACTAATTTGCAGCAGACGACTTTGAACATATTTTGTCAAAAAGTGGAAAATCTCTATAATTTGGCCACAAGGTTTTCAAAAGTCGTCTGCTGCTATTGCGTTAAAATGCGTCTGCAGGTGGGAAAGGGTTAAGATATTTCACATTTGTTTCTAAGATGTGGTTTAAGAATATGGCTCTAAAATATTCCTTTAAATTACAGTTCAAAATTGATATATTTATGTCTCTCTGAAGCATTTAACCCGTTCTCTAATGTAAATGGCTTTAAATTCATTTGCAGCAGATGACTTTTAAAAACAAGCAAGAGAAAAGGAGAAAGTGCTCATATAATTTCAGTTCTCCCTTTTTCCACAATATTTTCTGCATGATACATGTTTGCAAGAACATGCTTATAAAATCTAAATTAAACGAAAGGAGAAGGCGGATTCCTTAATGTCTTTGTAGTTTAGGTAATGGCGTGGAGAAGTGGCACTAAATACTATTAAAAACAAGCAAATTCATGAAATTGTTATCCCCCGCTTGCAGGAAAATATTGTAGGAAAATGTTGAGGTTAGGTTTAAACATGTCAGTAGACTTTCTATTGAACATGTATTAACGGTTCACATTTGTGGCAGTTATTGCACGGAAACAGCAACAAATGACATTTTTTGTTAAATAAGGGGCCATAACTCCACCGAATAAAGTCCACCGAAAGTGATGATCGAACTTGGCCTAGCCCTTAAGGTATTTAACATTGTTACCAAGTTTGAAAAAAGAGGGTACAGACCACTCTATCATAGCAGTACCTGCTGAAACCGTAAAACGCTTTATATCAGTTCAAACCTATACATTTCGACATCTATTCAGCACTTGCCCATTTCACACACCGGGTACTCAGAGCTAGAAGTGGTTTCAGAAGAGACTGTTCAAAACAGTTAGATACTTTGTTGGACAAATTTTCAGAGCCCATACACTGAACAGATAGATTCAACTCTGTTACACTTACAGACAGTTGAAACTACATGCATACCCAAGGCAGTTTGAGACGCGATACTTTGTCACAGATCAACACAGGACAGGTGTGGCCTGAGGAACATTCTATATATTGTCCAAATTGTATAATTATAGTCTCAGCTTAGCTTATTTATTAAATAGAGTTGAAAACATTGTGGCCAAAGGAGAAATTGCTGATCATGCATGTTTTCAAAAGTCGTCTGCTGCTATTGCACCAAAATGCAGGTTGGAAAGGGGGGGGCGTTAAGACATTGTCACCTGCAAAACAACCCTAGTATTGTCATTTTTTTTAATTTTTTTTTTCAATATATATTACTTTATTAGCCACGAGCATTGGTATGGGTATAGGCTAGTATTATCAACTTATCTCTGATCAAGATATACACTGCTCACATATTGCTTACACAAGCGTCCGTCAACTTGTGTAGATTCTGATTGGTCTGATCAAATGGACATGCAGATTTGAAACTTCATTTACACACAAGAATAGTGACAATGGTCTTATAAGGTATATATACTTACTTTGGATTTCGTGTGTGTACTTTTTTCATCTTCTTCATCTTCTTTGTTGGATGACGGGGCAGAATCAATCTCTTCCTGGAAGTATAAAGAAAATCAGTCAATATGACTTGCAATGCAAATAAATAGAAAAGGAATTAACCCTTTTCCTCATATAAACGCTTTCTGATGCCTCTGCAGCAGACGGCTTTTTGAAAACATAGTGACAAAAGAAGAAATTGCTCAAAACAAGCAATTTCTCCTTTTGCCACAATGTTTTCCACTTTTAGTTAAAGGGTATCCATTCAATTATAGAGATTTTCTATTTTTTGACAAAATATGTCAAAAGTTGTCTGCTGCAGAATTGTCGTATGAAGGAAAGGGTTTAGCAGATGATGTGCATTTTTGTTTTGGTATCCATCAGAAACATGAATATTTTTATTTTGTTAAAAAAATATTTTACACCACTTTCTACATTATTCTTGTTATATCACAGCAACAGTTCACTTATTCTTAAACCTGAGATAAAGAAGCCAAAAGTATGCTTTGAAATGTGTCTTTCACCAAGGGCACTCCACAATGACTGATGCGAGTGGGATAGAACCCAGAACAACCTGTTCCAAATCACTCACGTTAACCACTGGGCAGCAGCCAGTACCATATTTTTTTTACTTGGTTTCTTTTTTTTATCACATGACAATGCTTGTATCCGATCTTATGTACCTGTTAGGTATTTCTTTATATTCCACATTATAGTAATATAACATGACCAAATCACAATTTTTGTATTCATCCACAAATGTTCACAAAAAGGGCTGAGAACTTGTATCCGGTAAAAAAGACGTCACAATAGATGGACGAGGTTAAGGGACATGATTATCGGTCATAAAAATAATTTTTTTGTGTGATTATTTACCAGTTTATTAAGTATTACATGTTGGGACTATTTTCTGACAGCGAAAAAACAATTTTCTTTTTGTGTTTCGTCATGTGATAAAAATAATCTGACATTCGTTGTCATTTCAAAAAGTTTTATTAAACTCGTCAGAGAAACTTGTTATTAAGCTCGCCAGAGACTCGCTTAACCCTTTCCCTCATACGACAATTCTGCAGCAGATGACTTTGAACGTTTTTTGTCAAAAAATAGAAAATCTCCATAATTGAATGGATAACCTATGACAAAAAGTGGAAAACATTGTGGCAAAAGAAGAAATTGCATGTGTTGTGCAATTTCTTCTTTTGTCACTATGTTTTCAAAAAGCTGTCTGCTGCAGAGGCGTCAGAAAGCGTCTATATGAGGGACAGGGTTATATGAAATGACAACTCATGTCAGATCCTATATATATATGCCTTATTGATGAACAGGGACGATTCAACCTTTTCCCACAAACAACAAATCTGCAGAAGATCACTTAAACAAGAAACCGCTAAAGACGGTAAGGCCGGATTGTCGGCAATTTGACCTTGAAAATCGACAAACCAAGGTCAAGGTCAAAGTAACCCTAGAAATCAATGGAACTTGTTACTTTTTAGTTTCAGGCAAAGTTTCAAGTTTGTAACCCTTTCCAGTCCTGAGATTTTGCCTCAACCTGAAACTTTAACCAAAATGTTGACAGACAGACATCCGGACAGACGGACATCGCCAATCTATAGACCGGAATTGCTAGAGCAATCCGGCCAAAAATAATAAAATAATAAATAATAAAATATAAATAATATAAAACTATAAAACTGTTGAAAGCAAATTAAACCACAAGTCCATATAACTATAAAACTGTTGAAAGCAAATTAAAACGCAATTTGCAGTGATATAACTATAAAACTGTTGAAAGCAAATTAATACGCAAGTTGTCGTGATATAACTATAAAACAGTTGAAATCAAATTAAAACGAAAGTTGCCATGATATAACTATAAAACTGTTGAAAGCAAATTAAAACACAAGTTGATATAACTATAAAACTGTTGAAAGCAAATTAAAACGCAAGTTGCTGTGATGTAACTTTAACCAAAATGTTGACGGACAGACAGACAGACAGACGGGCAATAGGAACGTGAAGGTCAAGAGTTATCATGGAAATCAAAAGAACATGTTAGTGGCTACACACAGACCAATTTTCAAGTTTGTAGCTGTTTCCATGTCCGAGATTTTGCTTCAACCAGAAACTTTAACCAAAATGTTGACGGACAGACAGACAGGCAATAGCAACGTGAAGGTCAAGAGTTATCATGGAAATCAAAAGAACATGTTAGTGGCTACACACATACCAATTTTCAACTTTGTAGCTGTTTCCATGTCCGAGATTTTGCTTCAACCAGAAACTTTAACCAAAATGTTGACGGACAGACAGACAGACAGACAGACGGGCAATAGGAAGGTGAAGGTGAAGAGTTATCATGGAAATCAAAAGAACATGTTAGTGGCTACACACAGACCAATTTTCAAGTTTGTAGCTCTTTCCATGTCTGAGATTTTGCTTAACCAGAAACTTTAACCATTTTGCCTAACCTAAAACTTTAACCAAAATGTTGACGGACAGACAGACAGACAGACAGACAGACAGACAGACGGACATCGCCAATCTATAGACCGGAATTGCTTAAGCAATCCGGCCAAAAATGTACAGGCAAAAATTTTAACAATTTGTTCAAAAAAATATATATTTAACCCTTTCCCTCATAGGACAATACTGCAGCAGACGACATTGAACATATTTTGTCAATAAATAGAAAATCTCTATAATTAAATGGATAACCTATGACTAAAAGTGGAAAACATTGTGTCAAAAGGAGAAATTGCTCGTTTTGAGCAATTTCTTCTTTTGTCACTATGTTTTCAAAAAGCCGTCTGCTGCAGAGGCGTCAGAAAGCGTCTATATGAGGGACAGGGATAATTATATGAAATGACAACTCATGTCAGATCCTATATATATATGCCTTATTGATGAACAGGGACGATTCAACCTTTTCCCACAAACAACAAATCTGCAGAAGATCACTTAAAAAATGTATAGGCAAAAATGTTAACAATCTGTTCAAAATAATATATATTTAATATTTAAAGTTGAAAATTTTGTGGCAAATGGTGAATTGCTCAATTTGAGCAATTTCACCTTTTGCCACAATGTTTTCAAAAGTCGTCTGCTACAGGGGCATTAGAGAAAGTAAAGTTGTCTGCTACAGGGGCATTAGAGAAAGTAAAGTCGTCTGCTACAGGGGCATTAGAGAAAGTAAAGTCGTCTGCTACAGGGGCATTAGAGAAAGTAAAGTCGTCTGCTACAGGGGCATTAGAGAAAGTAAAGTCATCTGCTACAGGGGCATTAGAGAAAGTAAAGTCGTCTGCTACAGGGGCATTAGAGAAAGTAAAGTCGTCTGCTACAGGGGCATTAGAGAAAGTAAAGTCGTCTGCTACAGGGGCATTAGAGAAAGTGCCTGTATGTGGGAAAGGGTTAAATTATTAGCCTTGCTCAGACTTCACAATGAGAACTGTTGGTTTCACTTTGACATTCATTCATTCTCAATAGACAAGATTAACTTAATATAATCAATAAAAAATTTCTCTCGTCTCTTGAACCCTTTCCTACCAGCAGACGCATTCCCGACTCATATGCAGCAGACGACTTTTGAAAACATTGTGGCCAAATGAGAAATTGCTCAAAACCGAGCAATTTCTCAATTTGCCAAAATGTTTTTAACCTTTTTTCAGTTGTTGTATCTGTATGTATATTTACATAAATAAATACATGTAGGTAGCATCTATATATATTTCTCAATGTTGAGTTAACCCTTTCCCTGATATAATCGCTTTCTTATAGTGATTTTCCGGGTGTTTGCTAGCATGCTTTCAAGGTCGACTGCTGCAGGTTGGCTGTATGATGGGAAAGGGTTATAACCTTTTCCCATTTGTAGACACATTTTGATACATCCTCAGTTCGATCATTTTCAAAACATTGCGATAAAAACAAAATTTCCCTCCGAAAATAATTCAAAAGTTTGAGTGTATATGCCTTGGGAGTAGGACACCAGGGTACTTTCCCAAGTCGGTTCATATACCAATGATTTTAAAAACGGTAGTAATGGCTTCCCACCTCTGTACTCAGGGTTAAATGGATAGCTTAACAACCGAAACACCAGTCAGAGCTCTCGATAAAAGGCGTTTTGCATGTTCTAGAATCCTTATTTGACCTCAAAAACCTATGTTGTGGGTACCCAAAAGAATCGTCTCAGTGAGACAATTCTTTTGAGTACCCACAACATAGGTTTTAATGAGTGATCACAGAGATATTTTGGAAGCAAGACCTGTTTACTCCTCCTTATCTAGTCCTCTGACCTGAATGTCGGCAAAATAATACCAGAGACTGGTGACGCTGTATTGTACTAATAATTAAACTACGAGAAATATAACTGAAATACTGTTGAAAACGGCGTTATACACCATTCGAATCCAAAATCAAAGCCTTGCATGTATTGCGATGATGAAAAAATTGTAAACTTGCTTAAAGATTGTCAAGGGTATTGATTATTAAAATTTCTAATGTGAAATGTAAATATTGTAGATACTGCTACTCTATTATAGTCAGTGATGTCTGAACAAAAACCTATTGAATTCTGCACGTTTATTAACCCATTACTTCACATGATATTTCAAATGTTGTCTACTTTACATTCAACTGATGAACAAGTTGAAAAATCTGGATAACTGGAAGTAACTTTTTGACAAAGAGTTGAAAATATTGCAATTAAAGGTGAAATTTTGAGCAATTTCACCTTTTATTGTAATGTTTTTCTAAAGTCGTCTGAAACAGCAGGCATCAAATGTCGTCAGTGCGTAGAAATGGGTTAACATCTATAAAAAGGAGTAACTTGAGTCAAAGCATGAGAAAAGGTACAAGTTGGCTTTTGTGAACAGTACATGTATAGACTCTGATCAGCCTCACAATGCAACTAGCTGCATAGTCTAATGAAAATATACACTGTTCACATTATATATTACTTACACTTGTAAGCTTGTTTGAAGATTTTGTATACTTGTGTAGATTCTTATAACAGTGAGCAGGTGGACATGATGATCTCAACCTACACTGTTCAGAAAAGTTAACTTGTACCTTTTTTTTTTTCTTTCATAGGTAACGTACATGCAGGGAAAAAATAATTCAACAACCTATGAAACATTCTGAAATGACCCTAACTTGCTGATTGAGGGCCGCCATTTTGGATATGTATTAAATAGCGTTCATGCAAAAAACACTAATTGAAAATTATCGTGGACCAGTCAATTATTTTCAAAATTAACATAAATATGCATATAGAATATCTGTATATTTTTGTTCATGAATATGCTTACAAAATAATTAAAAATTAACAAAATAGAATGTATATTTTTTATGTATATTCATCATGATATTCCGTAATTTATAATAGACGAAGGCAATATGAATTCCAAATATCTAGTGGTCATGCAAAAATTATGAATTGAACATCATCATCATCTAGTCAATCATTATCTATCAATATTTATGGCCATAGTATGATAAATATTTAATTTTTAGAACATTTCATGTTTTTTTACATGTAGGTAGCATCTATAGATATATATATATGTCTCAATGTTGAGTTAACCCTTTCCCTGATATAATCGCTTTCTAATGCCTCTGCAGCAGACGGCTTTTTGAAAACATGGCGACAAAAGAATAAATTGCTCACTACGAGCAATTTCTCATTTTGTCACCATGTTTTCAACATGTATTCAATTATTTTACTTTCATTTAAAGGGAGTTTCAAAAAATTTCGGGTATGTTTTCAAAATAGTCTGCTGCAGATTTGGTGTATGTGGGAAAGGGAAAAGAAAACGGGATTACTGAAATTGTCCTGTTTTATACCAGGTAAACATGAGTCATTGACTTTCATGATCAAATGACCAGGATTAGAGCTGTATTAACTGATAGCCCGACCAATATTGTGTATAGCAAATTGATCTTGCCAGTATGGCAATGGTTTAACCTGTTACATCATTATGTTTATATTAGACTCTTCAAAATTGAAAGCATTATGTAGAAAAGAATGAAAATGGTTTGTATAGTTATAGAACAAAGAAGAAAACAGTGCCTATTTGACGTCATAAACAAGTGCCTTTATTCATTAAAGGTTAAATGAAAAGCTATTAATCTGGTATTTAACATTAATTTTGTCTAAACAAGGATTAACTCTTTAACCCATATATATACAGACGTTTTCTGACAACTTTTCTGCAGCAGAAAATCTTTGGCTAAAGGAAGTATAATTATTTCATTTATAGAGAGTTCCAATATTTTTTACTAAATGTCTTCAATAATATAAAAAATCATTGAAAAAAGTTGAAAACATTGTGGCAAAGGAAGAAATTGCTCTTTATGAGCAATTTCTCCTTTTGCCACAATGTTTTCAAAAGGAGTCTGTTGAAGATGTCTGAAAATGCGTCTGCATGTGGAAAAGGGTTAAAATGCTTGAATTGATTATTAAGTTATTTTTATCAATTAAAAGCTTTGTCTGACAGGGTCCATTTATCAATCGACTGTACCAAGTAACTTTAGAAAAAGTGAAGGTGGCAAGGACTGATTTGATTGCTCAAAATGCCTGTCTGTGTATTATGAAATGCATTTTTCCCTTTGATTCCTCCAATTTTTTTCTTTCTTTATTTTAAAACTCTTAACCCTTTCCCTCATACAACAATTCTGCAGCAGACGACTTTGATTGATTGATTGATTGATTGATTGGGGTTAAATGCCGTTTTAAAAAAAAAAATCTGAGTTATATCACGGCGGCCAGTTCACTTACTCATGCATTTCCTGGTTTTCTCACACCAGTACTCCACACAACAATCTTCCCAAGCAACTGGCTGCTTTTCCACATAGACTAAGCCCATTGGTGGAAGAGGAATGACGCATGTCGCATGTCGCATTGACTTTTGTCAATCCTCGGAAAGAAAGTTGGCCGAGCCGGGATTTGAACTCACAACCCCTGGATTGACAGCCTGCGTCGCTACTGACTGAGCTAGCGGGGCTTGGCAGACGACTTTGAACGTATTTTGTCAAAACATAGAAAATCTCCATAATTGAATGGATAACCTATGACAAAAAGTGGAAAACATTGTGGCAAAAGGAGAAATTGCACGTTTTGTGCAATTTCTTCTTTTGTCACTATGTTTTCAAAAAGCCGTCTGCTGCAGAGGCGTCAGAAAGCGTCTATATGAGGGAAAGGGTTAAACTACCATTTGACAAGGAAATTTGTTCTTAATTTCGTTTTTGAAGGTTATGCAAATTCGAAATAATTTTAAATATCAAATGCGGAGGTGATTTTATCTTAAACTTATCAAAAAGATTTTAATAAATTCTCCATACATGTATTAACAACTTCTCATTTAACCCTTTCCCACCTGCAGACGCATTTTGACGCAATATAGCAGCAGAAGTCTTCTGAAAACATTGTAATTTCACCTTTGGCCACAATGTTTTCAACTTTATTTAACAATTATATATAAGCAATCTTTTATTGACATTTTTCAGGTTTTTCTCACAATGTTTTAAAAGTCGTCTGCTGCAGATTTGCTGTATGCGGGAAAGGGTTAACAACAATGTTTTCAATTCTGTATTTACTTTCAGTTATATAGAAATATCTTATGCCTCAAATGTTTACATGGCAAACAAATCTTCAAGTAAATATCAGGTTAAGAGTCCAAGGAGGGAATTAGAAACCCTGAGCTAAAGGGAGAGGTTTTCAAGCTACTAGTAACTACTATTGCCTCAATTTTTAAAGTTTTTGTGATGACTTTGGTGCAAAAGGAGAATGATATTGTTTAACATCGAGTTAAGAATTTGTCTTATATCACACAATTTTATATATCATATCCTTTTCCAACATTTAACAAATCTGAAGCAAACGAATTTGAAAACATTTAGTCATAAATATATATAGGAACTCTCTTTTAATGAAAAAACAATCATTATTTAATAAATTTGAAAACAGAGAAATTCTCATAATATTTTCAAAAGTAATCTACTGCAGACACTTACAAAAGAATATGTATGAGGGAAAGGGTTAAAAACCACAATGGAAACTTACTTTTAACCCTTTCCCTTATATAGACGCTTACTGACGCCTCTGCAGCAGACGGCTTTTTGAAAACATAGTGACAAAAGAAGAATTGCCCAAAATGAGCAATTTCTTCTTAAGCCACAATGTTTTCCACTTTTAGTCATATGTTATCCATTCAATTATGGAGATTTTCTATTTTTGACAAAATCTGTTCAAAGTCGTCTGCTGCAGAATTGTCATATGAGGGAAAGAGTTAAACTCTTTTTAGTGCTATACTTAACCTTTTCCCACATAAAATAAATCTGCAACAGACAACTTTTAAATCAGCTGCATAAAAATATGGAAATTCTCTATAAATGAAAGTGTCTTTATTGGTTGGATAGAGTTGCAAACATTGTGTTGCAAAGGGGAAATGTGAGCATTTTCTCCTTTTGTCACAATGTTTTCAAAAGTCGTCTGCTGCAGGGTGAACACATTGTGTTGATTGATATGTAATTTTTTAATTTATGCATATTGTTTTTGCCTGTCTTCATGTATGTATATTGTACAATTTATGTTGAATTTATAAATCTATCTGATCTATATTCCACCTTTCTTTTGTTTATGTAAGAAATTACAATATAATCAAATGTCACTGGAGTGAAGCATTACAGCATTCTGTCTGGCAAAGGGTTAAAAAGTGAAGTATTTTCTTTTGATTTTTTATTTGCCTCATGCCCGCTAATGAACCAAATAAATCAATCAAATGTGTCAAATTTGTTTTGGAGATTAAAGACGGCCAAACCAAACACACCAGGTAGTGTGAGATTCAATAGATCATTATTCTCTAAGTTCCTTTTACGGTAGCAAACAATGAAGCCTTTTATAACGGCCGTCTGGTGAAAATTAATTGCATAAACTAAAACCCTTTTCAACATTACATCAAATCTTTCACAGACAATTAACTTTGTAAAAATCAAAGGAGACATGTGAAAATTCTCCGTAAATGAAAGTATACGCATTGAAAACATTGTGGCAAAAGAAGAAATTGTTCAGCATGAGCAATTTTACAATTATCCGCACTGTTATCAAAGAGTAAGTCTGATGCAGATAATGCATTTGTATGTGGGAAAGGGTGAAGTTTCAGAAGTCAGGTGTACCAATTCTTATTGAATATAATTTATTACATTTTCCAAACCTTCTAAATTAGGAATTACTTTAAACATATATTTTGATGTCAGTAAACCTTCAGCAGACTGCTCTAATTACATTTTAATGCAACAGCAGCAGACATCTTTGAAAAGACAAAGAGACGGCGACAATAGGAGAAATTGCTCCTGATCGCGATGACCATTTTCTCCTTTTGGCTTAATGTTTTCTACTGTTTTCAATCATAAAACTTTCATTTATAGGAAATGTTCATTAATTTGTGTTCTCAAGGTCATCTGCTAATATATTATCTTGAGCAATTTGTTCGGTTTTTCAAGTGTTTTCAAAACTTGTCACCTGCAGAAGCATTTTATGTTGCAAGCTTAGAATACATGAAAGGGTTAGCTTTTCATAAAACTAAAAATGCTCTCTTGTTCTCTCAAATTCCCCCTCCTCCTCTCTCTCTCTCTCTCTCCCTTTTCCTCCCTCTTTCCCTCCTTCCAATGTTTGGCTAGACTGTAAAAGCAGCATTCTCCCTCCCAGTTTTGACTAGTCTGAAAAGGTAGTACAATGTATCACAGAGCTAGCCAGATAAGGGGCGTTTTGAATGTTCTAAAATCCTTTTTTGACCCTATAACCCTATGTTGTGGGTACTCAAAAGAATCGTCTCAGCGAGACGATTCTTTTGAGTACCCAAAACATAGGGTTTGATTAAATAATAAGAGAGAAATTGTGGGAAAAAGAGCTGAATATCCCCCCCCCCCCCCACTTATCTGTACCTCTGACTATCAGATGTGAAGACTGAAAGCAAAATTAATTGAATATACCTCATTCCATTGGCCGAGAGCATGGAGAATCATCTTCTTCTCATCCAGATAGAAGGGATCCCCAATACCCAGATACGGTTTGTGGTTCAGAGATTTGAAACCCATCTGTGACATCTGGGCCTGACGCCTGTAGTAGTTGTTCTTTCGGACGGTTTCCCGCGTAGGCTCCTCTGGATTGAAGTTGAATGTGTCCCGGGCCAGGAGCCGAACCCCAGTGCATGGTGGGACGGGTAGGGGCACCGGCCTGACATAAGATCTTGGATCTCTACTTGGCATCTTCTTGCTCTACAATGCGAAGAAAGTTGGAAATACATGAGATATATCAACAGTTTGTATTACTTCAGATATCAACAGTTAGAAATACATGAGATATATCAATGTGAGTTTGTATTACTTGAGATATCAAAACAGTTTGTATTACTTGAGACAGTTTGTATTACTTGAGATTTCAAAACAGTTTGTATTACTTGAGATATCAACAGTGTGTATTACTTGAGATATCAACAGTTTGTATTACTTGAGATATCAAAACAGTTTGTATTACTTGAGATATCAACAGTTTGTATTACTTGAGATATCAACAGTTTGTACTACTTGAGATATCAACAGTTTATATTATATACTCAATGATAAAATATAGAGATTTCCCAACTTGAGAAAACCTATAGCATGCTTTTTGTCTACTGAGCTATATCGCCTTAAGTGTGCGATATAGCTCACTAGCCGGATTTTCAGAACTACTTTTTTTAATCTCATAAACTCATCGTTAAACACTTTTAAGCTGCGTTTTCACTACTTAACACTTTATTTCCATGATGAACAGTTAAATAATTCACAATTGCACTTTTAAATCCGCAAATAAGAGCTTGAATCGACATGACACATTTATTTAAATCAATGTACACATTTGTCGGTGTGCGCTTTGTGACGTCACTGCAAAACTGGCAGATTACGTCATTCAGATATCTCCGCTTCTGAGCTAATAATAAATGAGCTGCACAGGGGTATTGTTGTTTAAAAACAAAAATTATCATTTTTCATGATTTGGGAATTAAATCCCTTGTGAAAGAGATTCTTGCATATAAAAACTTGTGCGCTATGGCGCATTCGTTTTTATATCGCAAGATTCTCTTCCACTTGGGAATTAAATCCTGTATCATGAAAACAATGTTAATTAAACAGTTTGTATTACTTGAGATATCAACAGTTTGTATTACTTGAGATATCAACAGTTTGTACTACTTGAGATATCAACAGTTTGTATTACTTGAGAAAATTGACCTGATCCTGACACCTTTCCCTAATAGAACAAATCTGCAGCAGACGACGTCGAACCTGTCTTGGCCAAAATATTGAAAATCTCTATTTAAACTAGAAATATCACTGAAGGTAATGAATACCCCCAGCTGGTGCCTGACAATATATATATGTATGAGAAATTCAAGGGGTCATAATTCATTTAAAAATAATTCCAGTGCAACACACGGACAATATGCACAACTAGGCTTGGTATCAATCATTCTTGTGAAGTTATATTGAATTCTGACCAAGGGTTGCTGAGAAATAGTGTTCACAAGAAATGTCTACAGACTAACGGACCGACAAGCGTGACTCCTATATACAGCTCCCATATAATATGTATCTGGGGGTATAATTATTGAATAGAGCTGAAACATTTTGCCAGAACAATTTCTCCATTTGCCACAATGTTTTCGAAAGTTGTATGCAGCAGATGGGGTTAAATGCATTATTAAGGCAAATGGATTACAAAAGAGTCACAAATACGGAGAGAAATAAAAATGGACATAATTATGCAGATTTCTTTAGTAATATATATATGTGTATTTGTCTATCAATTAACAGTGGAATTAAAATAAATACATGTTTAAAGTAAAGAACATTCAGTCCGTTTCACTTTAAGTGGATCTTCAGTAAAAAATATCTCTCTTTATATATAATATATATATATATTTATATCCATCTATTCATATTTATAAAACATTGTAATAAAGACTTACAAAAGAGTAAGAAACTGATGAAATATACAGATATTCATAATTTAAATATTCAAATTTTCACAAGGAAAATTGCAGTCTTTCTTTCAGAAGCCATGATAATGAAAGTCAGTCTCAAATAACCTGCCAACAGTAATCTATTTATTTCTGTTCAAGATGTTAAAACATCTTTGATGGTTTTGTCTAGATGTTTTCAAAGTAATCTGCAAAAGAATTGTTGTGTGTTGAGAAATGAATATCCTGAAGAATGTTATTTAATCCTTTCCCACCTACAACAAAACTGCAGCAGAAAACTTTGAAAACATCTTGGCAAAAGTTGGGAAAATATTTGTTTACAAATGAAAATATAACAAGTAACTGTAGGATTGCAAGCAATACCATAATCCCCTACCGGTTTGCACGTTTTGACTTATTAATATTCTAAGTCCAAAAAGGGGCATAACTCATAAAAAAATTGACGAAATCCCATGAAACGCGAACTTGATCTGTGACACATGATTACAGAGGCATTATATACAAAATTTCAGCTCAATACCTCAAAGCATGTAGAAAAACAATGCGGAAAACGAATATTCTAAGTCCAAAAAGGGGCATAACTCATTAAAATATTGACGAAATCCCAGGAAACGCGAACTTGATCTGTGACACATGATTACAAAGGCATATACAAAATTTCAGCTCAATACCTCAAAGCATGTAGAAAAAAAGTGCGGAAAACTGATTTGCCGGACTGACTGACTGACTGACAGATGGACTGACTGACGGACTGACGGACGGAGTGCAAACCTAATAGTCCCCTTCGGCACGCCGGTAGGGGACTAATAATTGGATCGAGTTGAAAACATCATGAGCAATTTCTCCTTTTGCCACAATGTTTTCAAAAAGTTGACTGCTGCAAAGGCGTCAGAAAGCGTCTGTATGTAGGAAAGGGTTGAACATTAAATATTTGATATATATTTCTACAGCTTTGTATTATGTAATGACTTTGTATAACCCTCGCCCTCATATAGACGCTTTCTGACGCCTCTGCAGCAGACAGCTTTTTGAAAACATAGTAACAAAAGAAGAAATTGCACAAAACGTGCAATTTCTCCTTTTTGTCACAATGTTTTCTACTTTTAGTCATAGGTTATCCATTCAATTATAGAGATTTTCCATTATTTGACAAAATATGTTCAAAGTCGTCTGCTGCAGAATTGTTGTATGAGGGAAAGGGATAAGAATATTTAGTAAAGTGTATTGTAAATGTAAAAAAACTTAAACAACAAAACTAGGCCATTAAGTTAACAGAATATCTTTGGACAAACGAATTAACTTGAATCTCAAAGATCAAATAACAAACGGCATGATATACATTTACGACATAGATGATTATATTGTAAATAGGTTTGTAAGCAATTGATACTGGAATTGATTGCAAAGATAAGACACAGATAAAATAATGTACCTTTAACCCGTTCAAACATAAAAAACAAATCTGCAACAGACGACTTTGAAACTGTCTAGGCAAAATTAAGAAAACGAATTGAAATAAAGGTGTAATTATTGAATAGAGTTGAAAACATTGTTGTAAAAGGAGAAATTTCTCAAATCAACAATTTTAAATAATAATTTGACTTTCAGTTATAAATACAGGTTTTTCCTAGTTTTGCCTGCAAGTTTTTACCCTTTCCCACTTACGACAACTCTGCAGCAGACGACTTCGAAATCGTACCCGAACAAAATTGGAAACTCCCTTTATATAAAAGTACAATAATTGAATCAAGTTAAAAACATGGTGACAAAAGGAGAAATTGCTTGTTTTGAGCAATTTGTTCTTTTGTTGCCATATTTTCAAAAAGCCGTCTGCTGCAGAGGCTTCAGGAAGCGTCTAAATGAGGGAAAGGGTTAAGAGTCTTCTGTGGCAGATTTGTTGTACGTAGGAAAGTGTTAAATTATATACAAATTAAAAACTTTCCCATGACTGTGTTATATTTTTGAAGTTGAAGATGTTTATTAACACTTAACCAAATTGAACAAATCTGCAAACAGATGATAAATAAAAACCCTGAGCTAAGGGGGAGTGCTGGAGGTCGCGTGTTTGATCCCTGGCCGAGTCATACCAGGGACATAGATAAGAGGGATAGACAACTCCACCTGTACACCTGTTATCTGGTTAAAATATCACACATAGAAATAAAATTTTCACATTTTGTAGCAAATAAAACTCTGAAGTCACAATTGGCACATATAGTCATAAACAAAAAATACATATTCTGAAAACTTAACATTTCAACTTAAGTTAGAGATATATAATGAATAACTGGAATTTCTTTGTATTTTGAACAATGACTGTTTTAAAAGACACCGGTATTGGGATTTCTGAATTATATTATCTTTTTCGAAAAATGAATAGACTGACATTTGCATACGGATAACATTATATCAAAACCTGTAATATATTAAAATATTTTTATCTACTGCAATAGCAGAATGTTTAAACTTACAGAAAATATTTTTTTATTTTCATATCTTGAATAGTTTTTGAGTTTTACATGCTACAAATGTTGGCACGGGTGATATTTTAGCATACAGTTTAGTTGCCTATCCCTCTTATATATCTCCGTCCCTGGAACTACGGTCATACCAAACACTTTATAATTGTAAAAGGCTGCCCTCATTGGCGCTCAGGGTTAACTTGCAGGTTTAGCATTACGACTGACTGGCTGGTGACCGGATAAAAGGACCAGTAATACTGGTAACATACCATTGGGAAACGCTGTGATATAACTGAAATTTGAAAGTGGTGTTATTAAAACACCAAAGAGTTTGCCACAAGTATTAGAGTCAAACATATCAAAGGATACATTCAAAGGAAGACTAAACAACCACTAGAAATCAGAACAAAGGACAAAAAGGCGTTGCCTAAATATTCCTTTCAAATTTCCCATAATTTCTGTAAATGTAAATTATGTTTATTTTGAAAATTTGAGAAAAATTACAGGTTCATATAAATTTGGTGCAGTTGTCAGCATTAGAAAATCAGCAATTAACAACAGTTTGTTGCTTAAACAAAGGTGGAATATAACTTTTTCAAGTACACATTGCATTCTAAGTAGGATAGAGTTTCGAGTTGATATGAAAATATTTACCTCCGAAATGCTATCTAAATGTTATCAAATCTATCCAATATCCTGCATCAAAATCATGAAACGTTTCTCCAGAAATTCTTAATGTCTCTGAATGTGTGTCATTATTTCCTTCACTTGTCCTCACTACACTAAGGCATTCTGAAGCATTTCATTTTCAGCATTCGCGTCATGATTTGTTATGCCGATTAGGGTCAGTTTATCCGATACTAAACGAAATCTGATAATCGGGGATACCGGAAGATAAATAAAGACTACTTCCATAGTAACCGAGGCCAAATGACGTAGGAGCACCTGTTTATAAAATGAATCAGGGACACATTTCCAGTTATGTGAAAATCGAATCAAATCCCTATTATTAAATTTAATTTGAGATTAGATTTCTTAACATACATTTTGACAGAAGTTAACGAAATAGTGGATTAGTTATGACTTTTGGCAGGGGTTTCCCCGTTATAATCGAAATTCATTAGTTTTAACTTTTCTTACGGTTCATTAAAAATTACGGACCTTCAGACAATCGGAACACTCGGTGATGATCGACACGGTTTTCTAAAATACAAAACAAACATGTGAATTCGTAAGTTAAAACATAAAAGCAAGTACATTATTCAGTTTGATCCAATTCTGTAGATAATAACTATTCATAATTATTCATGCAACGTAACAGTTTTATGTAGAATTGCTGCACTAAGCTACTGTCGCAATAACTATTGTCAAGAAACTTCGTACCACTGCAATTTCGGGAAACACCATTTTCGCACTGGTCATTCTTGGAGACAAAATAAAAAAAAATAAAAAAAATAAAAAGAATCCGTTCCTACCGACCTATATTTATTTCAGGTCGTAACCAGAAACAAACCTAGTTTTCTACAAGGCCTTAAGTAAAATGTAATTAATGAATTAGTTATCACATGAATACAAAACTCCAGATAAAGTGCTTGGAACACTTTTTAACAATGTATTTTCATTTTAATAACACAAATAACAGCACATGTAAGCTGAGTGTGACTTTTTGGGAATAAATAACATGATTTTTGTTTGATTTTGAGAATTTTAGATAAATTCATAATTTTTGGTTACATTCCTTTCATTTTTGTAATCATTCATTATCAAATATAATTCTTCAACATATCAAACGGGTTTTGTATGATGTCAAACATTTGGTAAACCTTTTTTTAAGGATTTGCTATTTTTGGACTCGGTCAGTTTTAACATTTGCGTTTAGCTCAACGTTAAAGTTTCATAATTTCAATCACTTCATACTTCACACATTTGTTAAGGGCCATCGTACAATTAGGTTAGATAACTCCATTGTATCCCAAATATGGAGTTATGGCCCTTGAATTACTTAGAAAATTTTGCAATGTTTTCCACATTTTGTTATCCATTCAATTATGGAGATTTTCTATGTTTTGACAAAATACGTTCAAAGTCGTCTGCAGAATTGCTGTATGAGAGAAAGGGAAAATAGTACTTAAGTGCAATATAATGAAATAGTGCTTTATGGGAATAAGCGGCATATAGTCGAGCGCGCTGTCCTCCGACAGCTCTTGTTTGACGTATATTATTACGTATATTATTACGTATATTATTGCTTAATGAAAGCACTGCTAGCAGCTAGATCTCAACAAATGTATATGATTTTGATTCTATTTCAGGATTGTTAACTGGCCTACAGTGAGACTTTGTGTTGCAGAATGAGCGCGGAGGGGTCTGATCATGTTATGAACAGTAGCCCTCCCCACCAGAGTCCCGATGTCAAGAGCAGTGAACAAGGCCTAGCTCATACAGATGTTATGAACAAAATAAGACATGAGCTTTCTCAACTTATTACAGTAAGCTTCACTACCATATTAGTTAAGCCTTTCCCTTATATAGACGCTTTCTGACGCCACTGCAGCAGACGGCTTTTTGAAAACATAGTGACAAAAGAAGAAATTGCTCAAAACGAGCAATTTCTCCTTTTGCCACATGTTTTCCACTTTTAGTCATAGGTTATCCATTCAATTAAAGAGATTTTCTATTTTTTGACAAAATACGTTCAAAGTCGTCTGCTGCAGAATTGTCGTATGAGGGAAAGGGTTAAAGTAATCTCTTTCCCAACTACAGCAAATTTGCAGCGTTCTATTATGAAAAAATTACGGAAAATCTTTATAATCGAAATTATAATTCTTGAATTGAGCTGAAATATTGTAACAAATGGAGATATTTGCTTATTATGAGCAATTTTATCTTTTTCAACAAAAATTAAATCAAAGCTTGTCTGCTGAAAATGTTTCAAAATGCGATTTCATGTTAGAAAAGGGTACAGTCATGTTAACATTACCCGATATTTACAAAGCACCCATTGTTTTCACAGACATTTCTTGTTTTATTTTTTTCAGGGGGATCCACTCCTGTGTGATTTACCTGCTCAAATAACACTGGAGGAAGTGAATTCTCAGATTGCCCTGGAATACGGACAAGCTATGACGGTGAATGTTAGGAGAGGGGATGACCAACTCATGTGTAAGTCGTTATGCTCATCTTAACCTAAGATCCAATATACAGAGTCTAGATGCATTTAGACACATCTGCAGCTGATGACTTTCATAAATATGGCAAAGGAAGAAAGGACTCATTATTAACATTTGATCTTTTTGCCATAAGGTTTTCATTTCTTTTTAACAACTTTGAGATTTTTCAAATTTTTCCTTAGATGTTTTCAGTCTCCTGATCATATGCAATGTTTTTAGCTCTACTGGCCAAAGGCCAGAAGGGCTTATGTCGTGGCGATTTGTCCGTCGTGCGTAAACAATTTGTTGTTAACACGATACAGTCTTCATCCGCCCATGCATGACTGGATTATGGCCCTTGAAATGGTCAAAATTGCTATAAAAGAGCTTGTTAACACGATACAGTTTTTACTTTTGATTGTATCTCAACCAAACTTATACAATAGTTAGATATCTATGAGAGCTCAGTTCCTTTCGAAAACCAGCCAGATCTGCCCATGCATGACTGGATTATGGCCCTTGAAATGGTCAAAATTGCTATAAAAGAGCTTGTTTACACGATACAGTCTTCACTTTTGATTGTATCTCAACCAAACTTATACAGTAGTTAGATATCCATGAGAGCTCGGTTCCTTTCGAAAACCAGCTAGATCCGCTCATGCATGACTGGATTATGGCCCTTGAAATGGTCAAAATTGCTATAAAAGAGCTTGTTAACACGATACAGTCTTCACTTTTGATTGTATCTCAACCAAACTTATACAATAGTTAGATATCCATGAGAGCTCGGTTCCTTTCGTAAACCAGCCAGATCCGCCCATGCAAGACTGAATTATGGCCCTTGAAATTGAGCATGTGAACACAATAGAGGCTCTATTTACTATCTGATCTTCACCAAACTTAGATAGTAGTTAAATATTGATGAGAGCTTGGTTCCTTTTGAAAACCAGCCAGATCCGCCAAGACTGGATTATGGCCCATGAAATTGTAAAAATTGCTATAATACAGCTTGTGAACACAAAAGAGCCTCCATTTACTATCCGATCTTCACTATACATACATGCTCTGGATTGAAAATGACCAAAGAACCATACCAGTAGAGCATAGGCCCTCATGGGCCTCTTGTTTGGAAAGTGTTGATATACAGGAGCTGTATTTAACGAGCCTTGTTCCTTTAACATCTTGACTTGCTTGTAAGTCTGTTTATTTAATGCCCCTGTAACTCAGTCGATAGCAAGAAGGGCTGTCAATCCAGGGGTTGTGAGTTAGCAAAGCCCAGCTCAGCCAATATTCTTTCAGACGTTTAACAAAAGTCACCGTGACAAGTGTCATTCGTCTTTCACAAATGGGCAAACGGTCTTATGTGGAAAAGCAGCAAGTTGCTTTTAACCCTTTCCCTCATACGACAATTCTGCAGCAGACGACTTTGAACATATTTTGTCAAATAATGGAAAATCTCTATAATTGAATGGATAACCTATAGATGACTAAAAGTGGAAAACATTGTGACAAAAGGAGAAATTGCACGTTTTGTGCAATTTCTTCTTTTGTTACTATGTTTTCAAAAAGCCGTCTGCTGCATCGGTAGTAAGATGGACTGTCGATCCAGGGGGTTGTGAGTTGGCAAACCCCAGCTCGGCCAATATTCTTTCCGACGTTTAACAAAGTGTCATTCGTCTTTCACCAACGGGTAAACAGTCTTATGTGGAAAAGCAGCAAGTTGCTTTTAAAGTCTGTTGTGTGGAGTATGCGAAAGCCAGACAACACATGAGTTGGTGATCTGGCCGCCGTGATATGATATTGTTTAAAACAGCGTTAAACATTGATCAAACTGTATATAAGATATATGCACAGTCTCATCATACATGTTTCTTTATGAAAACCTTAGCCTCGTTTTTAGCTCGACTATTCGAAGAATACGAGAGGTATTGTCATGACCATGGCGTCGTCCGGCAGCGGCGGCGTGGTTGTCCAGTTAAGGTTTTTTGTTCAGCTCAGCTTTTTTTTTTCTGTTTTCTATTTATAAGTCGAGCGTCTGTGCCGTACGCGGTGCTCTTGTTTTTATGTGTGATATGAATATTTAAAAGATTTTTAACTAAGGAATGGTGGCGTCCCAATTATTATTCAGTGAATAACTTATAACCATTAATTTACCTGTCATTCTTAAACAAATATATATATGCAAAATACACTACTGAGTACTCTCCTAAACCCTTTCCTACATACAATAAATCTGCAACAAACGACTTTGAAAACATCTAGGCAAAAACAAGGAAAATCTCTATATACATCAAGTCATATTTACTTAAAAGAGTTGAAAGCATTGTGGCAAAAGGTGAAATTGCTTTTTTTCTGCTGTAGAGGGGTCAGGAACGTCTTTATGTGGGAAACGTTAAATAACATTTTTCAGGATATTCATATCTCAACACACAACAATTCTTCTGCAGATACTTTTGAAAACATCTAGACAAAACCATCAAAAATATCTATAAATTAATATACATGTATACCTATGAGTCAGAAAGAGTCTGCATGAGGCAAAGAGTTAGATGGGGGCAGGCCCAACTCCCCTAAGGTTGCTCAAGAGTATTCTTTGAGAATAAAGTATAGCCATCACTGTCCGCCAATATTGAAAATCGTCTTGCATGACAAATCTGACAATTAAATAGATTTGCTGCCCCCACTCTGGTCTCCCCTTACCAGTTAAGCTCTTATCCCACTGCCCACAGCTCTAAATATCATTTGCTTATAATGTGTGTAGTATTCAATATGGTTCAAGGGAGATAACCTCTAGCTTAGTAATGCAACCAAATAACAAGAATTGTCTTATCTGAGAGAAAATGAAAAAAACAAGGCTGTGCACTCAATTAGAAAATGTGGGAATAAAAAGTAGTCTCAAAAAGTGTTACTGTCTTATTACCTGAACAGGGAAAACATAAACAATGCCATACATAACTTTAAACATAATTTGCGATCAATGCAGACAAAGATCAGTTCTGCCTGTTCATTCAGTCTCATCTTGGTCTACGTTTATCAATGTGCTACCAAAATACTTTTTCAGAATCTTAATAAGAAATCAATCGTGATGATACAGAGCTGAAAATATTTATTATACCCCCAGATACATAGTATATGGGGGCTATATAGGAGTCGCGCTTGTCGGTCGGTCCGTTGGTCTGGACATTTCTTGTGAACACTATTTCTTAGCAACCCTTGGTCAGAATTCAATGTAACTTCACAAGAATGATTGATACCAAGCCTAGTTGTGCATATTGTCTGGGTGTTGCACTGGAATTATAGCTGGGGGTATTCATCACCTTCAGTGATATTTCTAGTTTGATTCTGAAACCATCCGTTGTGGGTACTCAAGATAACTTGAAACCATTCGGTGTGGGTCCTCAAGAGAACTGTCTCAACAAAATGAATCCTGAAACGATATGTTGTGGGTACTCAATATAACTTTAAACCATACATTGTGAGTACGAAAGATAACTTGAAACCATATGCTGATATATAAACCATATAAACCATATAAACCATAGAGTACACACATCGTATGTTTAAAGTTATATATGTATATAACTTTAAACATACGATGTGTGTACTCTATATAACTTGAAAGTTTCTGATAAAGATAACTGTCGCAACAAGATGTATCCTCCGAGTATCCACTGCATAAGTTTGGTTGGTTAAAAACTTATCTTAGCCCCTGGATGATAATAATTGTAGCAATTCAGTGGGATAAGTGTTAACTAATATAGACACTTTCTGATGCCTCTGCAGCAGACAGCTTTTTGAAAGCATAGTGACAAAAGAAGAAATTGCTCAAAACAAGCGATTTCTCCTTTTGCCACAATGTCATCCAATTTTAGTCATAGGTTATCCATTAAATTATAGAGATTTTCTATTTTTGGCCAGATTGCTCTAGCAATTCCGGTCCATAGATTGGGGTTTGTCTGTCTGTCTGTCCGTCAACATTTTGATTAAAGTTTCAGGTTGAGGCAAAATCTCAACACTGGAAAGGGTTACAAACTTGAAACTTTGCCTGAAGGTAACCAGTAACAAGTTCTATTGATTTCTATGGTTACTTTGACCTTGACCTTAGTTTGTCGATTTTCAAGGTCAAATTGCCGACAATCCGGCCTTACCGTCTTCAGCGGTTTCTTGTTTAACAAAATATGTTCGAAGTTGTCTGTTACAGAATTGTCATATGAGGGAAACGGTTAAACCCTTTCCCACATAAACTTAAAGTACTCTAACAGTCGGACACTTCTCATTTATTTGTTGTCTCTTTTTTTTCCAGCTGTTGTTGTTACCCAAAATGCAACTGTATTGGATTTTAAGCAAGCGATAAAGAGACATTTTTTACTGAAACAATCGAGGGAAGGCGGGACGTTGTACATCAGCTGGTAAGTATTTTGTCATTCCAATTCCAAGAGTAGGCAAGGTAGGTTCTTTATGTGAATCTCCATACCCTATGTTGTGAGTACTCCTGAGCTCCTTATATATGACTCTAATCCAACATAAAGTAAATCTGCAGCAGACGACTTTGAAAGCATCTATGAAAAAAAATGGAAACTTTCTATTAAATGAAAGTCTATTTATTGAACGGAGTTGAAAACATTGTGGCAAAACGAAAAAATTGCAACAGTATAGACAACAACGGTTTTGAGTTTCAAATAAGGATTTTAGAACATAAAAAATAACCCTTATCTAGAGCTCTGATATATAAGTGCGAAAGTTTCACATATGTGTGTAAAGAAGCTGCTGTGATCAAACTGAATTACTGCTGAAAATCATGTTCTTCCTTAGTTAACCATTCCAAATGTGAGCTCTGATATATAAGTGCGAAAGTTTCACATATGCGTGTAAAGTAGCTGCTGTGATCAAACTGAATTACTGCTGAAAATCATGTTCTTCCTTAGTTAACCATTCCAAATGTGAGCTCTGATATATAAGTGCGAAAGTTTCACATATGCGTGTAAAGAAGCTGCTGTGATCAAACTGAATTACTGCTGAAAATCATGTTCTTCCTTAGTTAACCGTTCCAAATGTGAGCTCTGATATATAAGTGCGAAAGTTTCACATATGTGTGTAAAGAAGCTGCTGTGATCAAACTGAATTACTGCTGAAAATCATGTTCTTCCTTAGTTAACCATTCCAAATGTGAGCTCTGATATATAAGTGCGAAAGTTTCACATATGCGTGTAAAGAAGCTGCTGTGATCAAACTGAATTACTGCTGAAAATCATGTTCTTCCTTAGTTAACCATTCCAAATGTGAGCTCTGATATATAAGTGCGAAAGTTTCACATATGCGTGTAAAGAAGCTGCTGTGATCAAACTGAATTACTGCTGAAAATAATGTTCTTCCTTAGTTAACCATTCCAAATGTGAGCTCTGATATATAAGTGCGAAAGTTTCACATATGAGCCATAATATGGTGTCCGGATTTTGAGTTACATCACAAACACTGTGGTGTCCTCTTTTGTAATATTTGACTTTTGTCAAATTAAATGCTATATATGTTTAGAACAATATCTAAAGCTGTTAAATTCTAAATGACAAAATAGATTTTATCTTTAAATTAAGAGAAATGTGGGTTTTAAATTGTATTGTTAGTAACACAGGACACCATGTAATAAATCAATTTTATGAAGAGTATGCCTAGTTAATTTTTTTTAGATCTAATTTACATTTTCACCATCTTTATTTGGAATTATTTCAATAAATAAATGGTTTATTTAGTGAAACAATTAATAGAATACAACTAGATAAAGAATGGTGTAACAGGACACAACATGATGTAACAGGACACAAACTGGTGTGTAACAGGACACAAAATGATGTAACTGGACACTAATTCAATTGTATTGTTAGTAACACAGGACACCATTGTAATAAATCAATTTTATGAAGAGTATGCCTAGTTAATTTTTTTTAGATCTAATTTACATTTTCACCATCTTTATTTGGAATTATTTCAATAAATAAATGGTTTATTTAGTGAAATAATTAATAGTATACAACTAGATAAAGAATGGTGTAACAGGACACAAAATGATGTAACTGGACACCAATTGTGCACTTCATATAAGTGTGTAATATAATAGCATAAACATTTTCAGTATAAATAATTCTCCAGTTAAATTAAAATATACTTATCATGCAAATATGTATTTATTATGTAAGCACAATGCTTATGGAGGTAGAATATGCTTTCCAGGACAGTCAACGTTACAAGGCAAAAGAGACAAAATTCGCGATTTTTTTCCCCCAGTCAAAAATAATAACAAGTTCTTCGTAGTGAATTAAATAGGTTCGCAAACATCTCTGGACAATTTAAATAACGAAATAGGAAGTTACTACGCATTGCGATACATTATAAGCAACCATTGATGACCTGGTGGCGTAACAAAATTTCAGAAGTCTGACTGTCATTTTCGAGCCGCCATTTTAAAACACTCTTGTCGTAAAATGTCTATAACTGTCGTAAATTGTTGCGATGTTTAATGTCGTAAATAGAACAGCCAAAATTTAGTTTCCTCCTAGGTGATTGACGAAGCATTTTTTAATTATAACAAAATAATAGGGCGTAACAAAAAAAGACACCATTTTGATAAACAATATTTTGACTCCCTGTCAAATAAAAGATATCTGTCCCAGAACAACATGTTTACGACATTAACAAAGAATGTAAGTGATCACGTGATTTGTATGCAATGAAAATATGGTTATCGGTCCAGGTTTTGAGTTTTGATGCTATTTAGACGTGATGTAACTGGGTGGACACATTCGTTACGCCGATGTCCAGGATTTTATATTCAAATCAAAATCGTATTTACGTCGCTCTATTAAATCTTAAAGTTATATTTACAAGTAATTTTTAGCTCGCCAGTACGAAGTACAGGAGAGCTTATGTGTTACCCCCGGCGTCGGCGGTGGCGTAGACACCTAGGTTTAAGGTTTGTGTTTAAGGTTTTCATTTGGGTTTTAAGGGTTTATACCTTTAGGAACCATTTGTCATCCATCTACGCACACCACTACACCCGTCCTGACCCTGGGTGAAGGTCAAGGTCATTTCTACTTGGTTCTACTTGGTTCAGCTACAAGGTTTAAGGTTTGCGTTTAACGTTTAACATATCACTCTGCATTCACTATTATGACATTGATTGCTTTCATATTTAGTTTATACATTTAGGAACTATTGGTCATCCATCTACGCACACCACTACACCCGTTCTGACCCTGGGTCAAGGTCAAGGTCATTTCTACTTAGTTCAGTTACAAGGTTTAAGGTTTGCGTTTAACGTTTAACATATCACTCTGCAGTCACTATTATGACATTGATTGCTTTCATATTTAGTTTATACATTTAGGAACTATTGGTCATCCATCTGTGCACACCACTACACCCGTCCTGCACCTGGGTCAAGGTCAAGGTCATTTCTACTTGGTTCAGTTACAAGGTTTAAGGTTTGCGTTTAACGTTTAACATATCACTCTGCATTCACTATTATGACATTGATTGCTTTCATATTTAGTTTATACATTTAGGAACTATTGGTCCATCTACGCACCCCACTACACCCGTCCTGACCCTGGGTCAAGGTCAAGTTATATCAGAGTTATTGCCCCTTTTCTGTCAAAAAATTAAATTAAAGGATTAGATTGAAACTTCTGACAAATGTTTATATCAATGTGTGTGATTGGTTCACAAAAGGGGGATAATCCAAATAATTTTATATCAGAGTTATTGCCCCTTTTCTGTCAAAAAATTAAATTTTCAAATAACTTTTTTTCTACCCGAAGGATTGGATTGAAACTTCTGACAAATGTTACTTTTTTTTTTATTCGACGTCTGTCTGTCTATTTTTAGATCACCTAGAGCCGAAGGCTCAAGGTGAGCTATTCTGATCACTTTTTGTCCGTCGTCCGTCCGTCCGTCCGGCGTTAACTTTTAGCTTTAAACATCATCTCCTCCCAAATTCCAAGGACAATTTCCGTGAAACATCACAGGACTGTTCCTCTGGTTGGCCTCTTTCAAAGTTGTTCAAAGATTTAAATTCCATTGAGAACTTTGGTTGCTGCGGCATCAAAAAGGGGGCAAAATGTCCGAACTTTAAAAATCTTCTCCTCCGAATCTGCCTGTCAGATTCAAATATAATTTGGTAGAAATGTTCCTTGGGTGACCCTCTATAAAAATTGTTCAAGCCATACTGATTGGTCAAAAAACATGGCAGTCAGGCGGCATCAGAAAAGGGGCAAAATGACAAAATGACAAAATTCCATTTTTATGAAAGTGCTTGTCTGATTTTAAGAAAATATAATACGAATCTTACTTAAATGATCCTCTATTTAATTTGTTTAAGCCATTTTGATGGGTAACACAATCATAGCAACCAGGCGTCATCACAAAAGGGGTAAATTGAACTTTTAGCTACAAATGACAACCAACTCCTACCATTCCAATAGACCAATTTCCACAAAACATCACAGGAATGTTCCTTCGGTGGTCCTCTTTCAAATTTGTTCAAAGAATAAAATTCCATTGAGAACTTTGGTTGCTGCGGCATCAGAAAGGGGACAAAATGTCCAAACTTTAAAAATCTTCTCCTCCGAATCTGCCTGTCAGATTCAAATATAATTTGGTAGAAATGTTCCTTGGGTGACCCTCTTTGAAAATTGTTCAAGCCATACTGATTGGTCGAAAAACATGGCAGTCAGGCGGCATCAGAAAAGGGGCAAAATGACAAAATTTGAAAATTCCATTTTTATGAAAGTGTTTGTCTGATTTTAAGAAAATATAAAACGAATTTTACTTTAATGATCCTCTATTTAATTTGTTAAAGCCGTTTTGATTGGTTACACAATCATAGCAACCAGGCGTCATCACAAAAGGGGTAAATTGAACTTTTAGCTACAAATGACAACCAACACCTGCCATTCCAATAGACCAATTACTACAAAACATCACAGGAATGATCCTTTTGTGGTCCTCTTTCAAAATTGTTCAAAGATTAAAATTCAAATGAGAACTTTGGTTGCTGCGGCATCAGAAAGGTGACAAAATGTCCAAACTTTAAAAATCTTCTCCTCCGAATCTGCCTGTCAGATTTAAATATAATTTGGTAGAAATGTTCCTTGGGTGACCCTCTATAAAAATTGTTCAAGCCATACTGATTGGTCGAAAAACATGGCAGTCAGGCGGCATCAGAAAAGGGGCAAAATGACAAAATTTGAAAATTCCATTTTTGTGGCGATTGGTTTGACAATCGACACAATGCTAACAGAAACAACAACAACGAAAAATATTTACATAGTCGGTTTTGAACAATCGGTTGATATTTGTTTTCCTTACTGCAAACTAATTTACTCACATCCGTTATAGTTCCATCATTGATGCAGAGACGTGATAAATAATAATTATGTCAGTGCTACTTTGGTACCGGATTGTTACTAATATTTGAGTTTTATCGAGACATTGTCTACATAGAGTTAAAATATGTAAATATTATCTTCGTCATGATTGGGCAGATAATAAATATCATTGCGCGTTCTATCTTGCCTTGCAAATAAGGAAAATAACTCTGATGATACTCAAATCTGGAAATTCCAAAAGGTTCTATAAATAGCGCGCTACACTGGTTATCTCAATATTATAAACGCTTTATTTTGTAGTTGTTTAAATATATGAAAGCGTCTAGATGATAAGACTGGTTTACAAAGGTTACGATGTCAGTGTGTACACACGTTATGTATACACGTCTGCACGTTTTAGACTCAATTAGCAATCAATGCTAGAAAGTGTAGCCTAATTTAGTTTGGAGATCGAGCATTATTATATATGCCTATATTTTTATGAATTGAACAGTTTAACAAATAGTGAAATTGTGCTTTTTGAGCATGTTTGCGTTTGCTTTTGCACTCACATTTTTCGAAGCAGTTTAACAACCTCAGATACATATAAATATACCCTCAATGATGCAATGTGAATGGACTAAATTTAACAGACCTGTTTAATATCGGACATCATTGAAACAAACATCAAACTAATGGATACTGTTTTCTCTCCTTCCTTGATAACTAGTCATTTCTAAAGTGTACAAAATATTTTATCTTAATATGGCCCAGCGACCTGGTGATGAACATGTGATTACCCGAACAATTTAGATTACAAATAGCCATTCTAATGAGCTAAAACAGTAGTCTATCGAGTACTATAACTAGATTTTTCATAAATTTGGAATGGCCTAATTTTGAACACATCACGACCGATTTCAGAACGTAACTAAAAAATCACCAAGACAACATTCTGGCAAACTAACATGATTCTACTGTCAAAAGATGCAGGGTTCATACATTCTCAAATTTACCTGCACCAGAGTCATCGCAAGCCCTACACCTACACCGATATACTGCTTGTTACTTTGCAGGATTTTCCATACGATCGCCACTACAGTGCCATTGGCGCTTTGATTATGAAAGTGTTTGTCTTATTTTAAGAAAATATAATACGAATCTTACTGTAATGATCCTCTATTTAATTTGTTTAAGCCGTTTTGATTGGTTACGCAATCATATCAACCAGGTGTCATCACAAAAAGGGTAAATTGAACTTTTAGCTACAAGTGACATCCAACTCCTACCATTCCAATAGACCAATTTCCACAAAACATCACAAGAATGTTCCTTTGGTGGTCCTCTTTCAAAATTGTTCAAAGATTTAAATTCCATTGAGAACTTTGGATGCTGCGGCATCAGAGAGTGAGAAAAAATACCCAAATTTTAAAATCCTTTTCCTCCATAATCTACTTGTGCGATTGCAAGATAATTTGGTAGAAATGTTTCTTAAGTGACCCTCTAAATAAACTGTTGAAGCCATATTGATTTGGTTGAAAAACAGCGCAGCAAGGCGGCATCAGGAAAGGTGCAAAATGACAAAAACTTTATAATTCCATTCTTATTAAAGTTCTTGTTAGATTTCAAGATATAAATGGCCTTTACTGATAAGCTGTTTCTTGAGAAGTGTCCACTCCTTTCAGTGGAAGACAGTGGTGCAGAGGTAGAGTGTCGGCCTCTCGTATCAAAGGTCCCTGGTTCGAGTCCCGTGATGAGCGTGTCCTGACTTTGGGATTTTTCCACACAAACGGCGCGAGTACTTGTGAAGTCTCCAGGAAGCAGACATCGAGCGTGATTAATCTAAGCCCAAGGCTTGTTTCGCAATCGATGTAAAATAAATAAGTTTAAACTAAACTCCTTTCAGTTTCATTTGCACTCCCTGATAAAATTTTCCAGATATTTGCAGTTAAATATTTGCTACTAATTTACTATCAATTAGGTGATCGATTTAGGGCCATCTTGGCCCTCTTGTTTTTTTTTCCGGCGTCTGTCTGTCCGTCACACTTTTTTCGTCACGTTTTCAAATAACTTTTGTTCTACTCAAAGGATTGGATTGAAACTTCTGACAAATGTTTATATCAATGTGTATGATGGGTTCACAAAAAGGGGGATAATCCAAATATTTTTATATCAGAGTTATTGGCCCTTTTCTGTCAAAAATTTAATCTACTCAAAGGATTGGATTGAAACTTCTGACAAATGTTTATATCAATGTGTATGATGGGTTCACAAAAAGGGGGATAATCCAAATATTTTTATATCAGAGTTATTGGCCCTTTTCTGTCAAAAATTTAATCTACTCAAAGGATTGGATTGAAACTTCTGACAAATGTTTATATCAATGTGTATGATGGGTTCACAAAAGGGGGATAATCCAAATATTTTTATATCAGAGTTATTGCCCCTTTTCTGTCAAATATTCAAATTACTTTTTTTCTGCTCAAAGGATTGGATTGAAACTTCTGACAAATGTTTATATCAATTTTTGTGATGGGTTCACAAAAGGGGGATAATCCAAATATTTTTTATATCAGAGTTATTGCCCCTTTTCTATCAAAAATCCGGGGAGCACTCCATTCTAGTTGAACTTAGAATTTTTGTGAAAAGTATTGAAAACGTGTATTATCTTGCAATAGGTGATACTGTGCGACTTTACCTAATACTTTAACTGTTCTGAAGTAGGCCCTGATATACGATGGCCCTGATAGGCGAGCTATATTGTCCTCCGACAACTCTTGTTTAAATTATTATTTCACATATATTAGTTTCCAAACTTTAAATATAAAGAAAAACAGTTTGTTTTGGTTTTCAAAAAGTCCTCCCATGCCTTTGTCGGGAAGGACACGGCGAAAATGCTCAAGAAAAGTATTAATTAAAGGAGTTTATCAGTTCTTTCAGAAATCAATAGCATATTATTTAATAGATTTAGTAGTTTCTAACAGTTTGTGACATGCTGATAAACTATAAAACACATAGTTCTTCAAATAAAGGAGAATAAATAATGACTCTGTGATGTAACACAAAATCCCGGACACCATATTATGGCTCATATGCGTGTAAAGAAGCTGCTGTGATCAAACTGAATTACTGCCGAAAATCATGTTCTTCCTTATTTAACCATTCCAAATGTGAGCTCTGATATATAAGTGCGAAAGTTTCACATATGCGTGTAAAGAAGCTGCTGTGATCAAACTGAATTACTGCTGAAAATCATGTTCTTCCTTAGTTAACCATTCCAAATGTGAGCTCTGATATATAAGTGCGAAAGTTACACATATGCGTGTAAAGAAGCTGCTGTGATCAAACTGAATTACTGCTGAAAATCATGTTCTTCCTTAGTTAACCGTTCCAAATGTGAGCTCTGATATATAAGTGCGAAAGTTTCACATATGCGTGTAAAGAAGCTGCTGTGATCAAACTGAATTACTGCTGAAAATCATGTTCTTCCTTAGTTAACCATTCCAAATGTGAGCTCTGATATATAAGTGCGAAAGTTTCACATATGCGTGTAAAGAAGCTGCTGTGATCAAACTGAATTACTGCTGAAAATCATGTTCTTCCTTAGTTAACCATTCCAAATGTGAGCTCTGATATATAAGTGCGAAAGTTTCACATATGCGTGTAAAGAAGCTGCTGTGATCAAACTGAATTACTGCTGAAAATCATGTTCTTCCTTAGTTAACCATTCCAAATGTGAGCTCTGATATATAAGTGCGAAAGTTTCACACATATGTGTGTAAAGAAGCTGCTGTGATCAAACTGAATTACTGCTGAAAATCATGTTCTTCCTTAGTTAACCATTCCAAATGTGAGCTCTGATATATAAGTGCGAAAGTTTCACATATGCGTGTAAAGTAGCTGCTGTAATCAAACTGAATTACTGCTGAAAATCATGTTCTTCCTTAGTTAACCATTCCAAATGTGAGCTCTGATATATAAGTACGAAAGTTTCACATATGTGTGTAAAGAAGCTGCTGTGATCAAACTGAATTACTGCTGAAAATCATGTTCTTCCTTTAAATAGTGTTGTCCCGATGATCGAAGATAATCGAATAATTAGCGCTGATCCTATGACGTCGGCGACAATCGATTCCGCTCACGGCAATCGATGTCGCTACGGGTACCTTTTCATCTTGGTGCAAATAATCACGCACACATATTAGGCTACAAACGTGAATACACGTACGGAAAATAAGTCTAAAATAATAATTAATGTCTTGCAGATGATAAGAGTAAAACGATTGGCTATATTTTGCGAGAAAAGCAAAGTTAACAGAATGGGTATTTCCAAATACTAAATATAGACAACACGTGTAATCGTAATGATTCCGAATGATATCGGAAGTCGGAAGGTGCCCGCTCAGTAAAAATACAACAATTGATTTACTTCGTCAATGTTCGGATTAAACCGTAAAGGTCATACACACCCGATTACATATATGTGCCGACTGGTTTTAAGTTTTTTCTACACATTATATTTTCACAGCCTTCGTAAACGAGAAACAGTCTACTAATGTTGTCTGCTAGTGAAAAATGTCGCAGAAACGTTTGTTTGCTTTTGAATTTGAGAAAGCCAAAACTAAGCGACAAAATATCGAAGAGGACTCCACAAACTCAGATAGTTTAAATGTAGACAAAGACGCCGGTCCTCTCCAGAAAAAACAACGTGTTAAAAGGTTTCAAAATAGCTGGGTGTCAGAAATTTCATAGTTACGATATGATTCGGACTCCGGGAATTTTTTTTTTTCTTCGTGTGAACATCATGAGAAAAATAGCACAAACATGTCTCTGCATTCACTCACATACGTTATCCGCGTTCTAACAACAATGCTATATGAAAACTGCAGTTACGATCATAAAGAAAAAAAACATGAACCCTTTCCCTCATACAACAAATCTGCAGCAGACGACTTTAAACATATTTTGTCCAAAAAAAAAAATCTCTTTAATTGAAAGTGGACAAAACAGTGTCAAAAACAGAAATTGTATGTTTTCAAAAAGCTGTCTGCTGCAGAGGCGTCAGAAAACATCTATATAAGGGAAAGGATTTAAGACAGGCTTTTACTGATAGATCTACAGGGTTAAACTAGGATAACAACACAGATTGTTTCGTGTAATTTACAATATTAACATGTATCCATGATATGTTGTACCCCCAAATATTCACTCCTGAGGGAAAATGTACCCCTGAAAAAATGTATGTGGGAACACTGGAATATACAAAACATAGATATATTAATTTCAAGTTGTTTGATTGGACTGGTCTGTTGTTTTTAAATTTACATTTTGTTTGAATAGAAACATTCAATTAATAATCGATTAATAATCGATTATCATTGTTAAGTTCGATCCGATAATCGATTGTGAAATTTGTCCGATTATCCATCACTACTTCCTTAGTTAACCATTCCAAATGTGAGCTCTGATATATAAGTGCGAAAGTTTCACATATGCGTGTAAAGAAGCTGCTGTGATCAAACTGAATTACTGCTGAAAATCATGTTCTTCCTTAGTTAACCATTCCAAATGTGAGCTCTGATATATAAGTGCGAAAGTTTCACATATGCGTGTAAAGTAGCTGCTGTGATCAAACTGAATTACTGCTGAAAATCATGTTCTTCCTTAGTTAACCATTCCAAATGTGAGCTCTGATATATAAGTGCGAAAGTTTCACATATGCGTGTAAAGAAGCTGCTGTGATCAAACTGAATTACTGCTGAAAATCATGTTCTTCCTTAGTTAACCATTCCAAATGTGACCTCTGATATATAAGTGCGAAAGTTTCACATATGCATGTAAAGAAGCTGCTGTGATCAAACTGAATTACTGCTGAAAATCATGTTCTTCCTTAGTTAACCATTCCAAATGTGAGCTCTGATATATAAGTGCGAAAGTTTCACATATGCGTGTCAAGTAGCTGCTGTTATCAAACTGAATTACTGCTGAAAATCATGTTCTTCCTTAGTTAACCATTCCAAATGTGAGCTCTGATATATAAGTGCGAAAGTTTCACATATGCGTGTAAAGAAGCTGCTGTGATCAAACTGAATTACTGCTGAAAATCATGTTCTTCCTTAGTTAACCATTCCAAATGTGAGCTCTGATATATAAGTGCGAAAGTTTCACATATGCGTGTAAAGTAGCTGCTGTTATCAAACTGAATTACTGCTGAAAATCATGTTCTTCCTTAGTTAACCATTCCAAATGTGAGCTCTGATATATAAGTGCGAAAGTTTCACATATGCGTGTAAAGAAGCTGCTGTGATCAAACTGAATTACTGCTGAAAATCATGTTCTTCCTTAGTTAACCATTCTAAATGTGAGCTCTGATATATAAGTGCGAAAGTTTCACATATGCGTGTAAAGAAGCTGCTGTGATCAAACTGAATTACTGCTGAAAATCATGTTCTTCCTTAGTTAACCATTCCAAATGTGAGCTCTGATATATAAGTGCGAAAGTTTCACATATGCGTGTAAAGTAGCTGCTGTAATCAAACTGAATTACTGCTGAAAATCATGTTCTTCCTTAGTTAACCATTCTAAATGTGAGCTCTGATATATAAGTGCGAAAGTTTCACATTATGCGTGTAAAGAAGCTGCTGTGATCAAACTGAATTACTGCTGAAAATCATGTTCTTCCTTAGTTAACCGTTCTAAATGTGAGCTCTGATATATAAGTGCGAAAGTTTCACATATGCGTGTAAAGTAGCTGCTGTAATCAAACTGAATTACTACTGAAAATCATGTTCTTCCTTAGTTAACCATTTTAAATGTGAGCTCTGATATATAAGTGCGAAAGTTTCACATATGCGTGTAAAGAAGCTGCTGTGATCAAACTGAATTACTGCTGAAAATCATGTTCTTCCTTAGTTAACCCTTCCAAATGTGAGCTCTGATATATAAGTGCGAAAGTTTCACATATGCGTGTAAAGAAGCTGCTGTGATCAAACTGAATTACTGCTGAAAATCATGTTCTTCCTTTGTTAACCATACCAAATGTGAGCTCTGATATAAAAGTGCGAAAGTTTCACATATGCGTGTAAAGAGCTGCTGTGATCAAACTGAATTACTGCTGAAAATCATGTTCTTTAGTTAACCGTTCCAAATGTGAGCTCTGATATATAAGTGCGAAAGTTTCACATATGCATGTAAAGTAGCTGCTGTAATCAAACTGAATTACTGCTGAAAATCATGTTCTTTAGTTAAACGTTCCAAATGTGAGCTCTGATATATAAGTGCGAAAGTTTCACATATGCGTGTAAAGAAGCTGCTGTAATCAAACTGAATTACTGCTGAAAATCATGTTCTTCCTTAGTTAACCATTCCAAATGTGAGCTCTGATATATAAGTGCGAAAGTTTCACACATATGCGTGTAAAGAAGCTGCTGTGATCAAACTGAATTACTGCTGAAAATCATGTTCTTCCTTAGTTAACCATTCCAAATGTGAGCTCTGATATATAAGTGCGAAAATTTCACATATGCGTGTAAAGAAGCTGCTGTAATCAAACTGAATTACTGCTGAAAATCATGTTCTTCCTTTGTTTACCCTTTCCCTTATATAGACGCTTTCTGAAGCCTCTGCAGCAGAAGACTTTTTGAAAACATAGTGACAAAAGAAGAAATTGCTCAAAACAAGCAATTTCTCCTTTTGCTGCAATGTTTTCCACTTTTAGTCATAGGTTATCCATTCAATTATAGAGATTTTCAATTTTTTGACAAAATATGTTCAAAGTCGTCTGCTGCAGAATTGTCGTATGGGGGAAAGGGTTAACCGTTCTAAATGTGCAGACACATTCAGATTCATGTTTCAGATTACTTTTGAAACACTTATAATAAGATATTTCTCCTTTTGTCACAATGTTTTCAATTATGGTATTTATATATGGATAACATTTTTTCATATTTTTGCCTCAATGTTTTCAAAGTTGTCTGCTGCAGATTTGATGTTTGAGGGTAAGTGCCATTTCTCATTTTGCCACTATGTTTTCAAGTATATCAATGATTGTTCTATCTTTTCTTGAGATATTTAATTTTTTTGCTTTGAAATTTTCTTAGTCATCTAGTGTGGGAAAGGTTTAAGAGATAAGAATCTATGATAATGTTTTCAACAAATAATTGTTATCATAATTTTAGATATTTTCTTAACCCTTTCCCACATACAACAATTCTGCAGCAGTCAACTTTCAAAATATGGAAAACCTCAGTAAATGAAAGTAAATTGACTGGAAAAAGTTGAAAATATTGTGGATAAAGGTGAAATTGCTTGTTTTGAGCAATTTCTCCTTTTGTCACAATGTTTTCAAACGTTGAGGCGTCAGAAAGCGTCTATATGTGGGAAAGGGTAGAAAACAGTTTTCCAAAAGAAGAAACTGCTCATTACAGAACAATTTCTTTGTTTGTCAAAATGCGTTTGTGAGTTCTCTACTGCAGATGCATGAAAGTGCATCAGCAGGTTATCATATCATGGAGCTTTCCTTTAATGAACCCTTTCCCTCATATAGATGCTTTCTAACACCACTGCAGCAGACGACTTTTGAAACCATTGTGACAAAAGAAGAAATTGCTCAAAACGAGCAATTTTTCCTTTTACCACAATGTTTTCAACCCTTTTTAGCTCGCCTATTCGAAGAAATAGGGGAGCTTATGTTATCACCCCAGCGTTGGCGTTGGCGTCCGCGTTGCCAGCTTGGTCAAACCTTTGCGTGCAAGGCCTTTTCTCAGACACTGTGTATGCTGTTGCTTCTTTCAAACTTCACACACTTATTCAGGATCATTAGGGGACCTTGTATGTCAAGTCCCATAACTCTGGAATGGATTTTGACTGAATTGTGCCCCTTTTTGGACTTAGAAATTTGGTCAAACCTTTGCGTGCAAGGCCTTTTCTCAGACACTGTGTATGCTGTTGCTTTCGAACTTCACACACTTATTCAGGATCATTAGGGGACCTTGTATGTCAAGTCCCATAACTCTGGAATGGATTTTGACTGAATTGTGCCCCTTTTTGGACTTAGAAATTTGGTCAAACCTTTGCGTGCAAGGCCTTTTCTCAGACACTGTGTATGCTGTTGCTTTCAAACTTCACACACTTATTCAGGGTCATTAGGGGACCTTGTATGTCAAGTCCCATAACTCTGGAATGGATATTGACTGAATTGTGCCCCTTTTTCGACTTAGAATTTTGGTCAAACCTTTGCGTGCAAGGCCTTTTCTCAGACACTGTGTATGCTGTTGCTTTGAAACTTCACACACTTATTCAGGATCATTAGGGGACCTTGTATGTCAAGTCCAACTCTGGAATAGATTTTGACTGAATTGTGCTCCTTTTTGGACTTAGAAATTGGGTCAAACCTTTGCGTGCAAGGCCTTTTCTCAGACACTGTGTATGCTGTTGCTTTCAAACTTCACACACTTATTTAGGGTCATTAGAGGACCTTGTATGTTAAGTCCCATAACTTTGGAATGGATTTTGACTGAATTGTGCCCCTTTTTGGACTTAGAAATTGGGTCAAACCTTTGCGTGCAAGGCCTTTTCTCAGACACTGTGTATGCTGTTGCTTTGAAACTTCACACACTTATTCAGGGTCATTAGGTGACCTTGTATGTCAAGTCCCATAACTCTGGAATGGATTTTGACTGAATTGTGCCCCTTTTTCGACTTAGAATTTTGGTCAAACCTTTGCGTGCAAGGCCTTTTCTCAGACACTGTGTATGCTGTTGCTTTGAAACTTCACACACTTATTCAGGATCATTAGGGGACCTTGTATGGCGTTGGTATCAGCGTTGCCAGGTTAAGATTTGCATGCAAGTATTGAAAATTTGTGATATCTTGCAATAAATAATAGTGTGTGGTTTTATCTGATACTGATACTGTAAGTCTTCGGTATTATGTTCACTATTGGCATACATCGTATATAAACCAATTTACAGATTTAAAAGGCCTGTATGGACTTGGTTAACATTTGCATGGAAGTATTGAAAAGGTGTATTATCATGCAATAGGTGATACTGTGTGACTTTACCTAATGCTATAACTGTTCTGAAGTAGGCCCTTATAGACGATGGCCCTGATAGGCGAGCTATATTGTTCTCCGACAACTCTTGTTAATGATTAAACTGTCCCTACATGCATAACATAATCTAACACAAATGTTTTCAAATTTGTCTGCTGCAAATTTGTTATACAGTCATACAAGATTTATTACAGGAAGTATGTTTGGAAGAGGCACTGGTTGTACTTTGATGGTCAAAAGTTATCAGAAAACAACAAGAAATTGAAGGAGTAAGTGTTCCCTTTGCCTTTTTCCCAGAAAACAGATGATATGTCTATACTGCAGTTGCTTTTTAGCTCACCTGAGCTTTGCTCAAGGTGAGTTATTGTGATCGCCTTTTGTCCGGCGTCCGTTGTGCGTCGTCCGTCGTGCGTCGTCCGTCAACTTCTTCTCCTCAGTAACCAGTGGGTCAATTTGGATGAAACTTCACAGAAAGCATCCTCTCATTGACCTCACCAGAATTCCTTCAAATTTTTGGGATCCATGCAAAATTCTGGTTTCCATGGCAACGAAACCGAAAAAACTTCAAAATTTTTCTTCTCCCAAATTGGTTGGCAGATTTTCAAATAATTTTGTAGAAATGTTCCTTGGATGACCCTCTATCAGATTCCTTCAAGCCGTGTTGATTGGTCGAAAAACATGGCCGCCAGGGGGGGCGGGGCTATTTTGCCTTATATGGCTATAGTGAAAACTTAAAAAATCTTCTCCTCCGAAAGTGTAAGGCCGATTTTCAAATAATTTTGTAGAAATGTTCCTTGGGTGACCCTCTATCAGATTTCTTCAAGCCATGTTGATTGGTCGAAAAACATGGCCGCCAGGGGGGGCGGGGCTATTTTGCCTTATATGGCTATAGTGCAAACTTAAAAAATCTTCTTCTCCAAAAGTGTCAGGCCGATTTTCAAATAATTTTGTAGAAATGTTCCTTGGGTAATCCTCTATCAGATTCCTTCAAGCCATGTTGATTGGTCAAAAAACATGGCCGCCAGGGGGCGGGGCTATTTTGCCTTATATGGCCAAAATGAAAACTTAAAAAATCTTCAACATCTTCTCCTCAGTAACCAGTGGGTCAATTGGGATGAAACTTCACAGAAAGCATCCTCTCATTGACCTCACCAGAATTCCTTCAAATTTTTGGGATCCATGCAAAATTCTGGTTTCCATGGCAACGAAACCGAAAAAACTTCAAAATTCTTCTTCTCCCAAATTGGTTGGCAGATTTTCAAATAATTTTGTAGAAATGTTTCTTAAGTGACCCTCTATCAGATTCCTTCAAGCCATGTTGATTGGTCGAAAAACATGGCCGCCATGGGGGGGGCGGGGCTATTTTGCCTTATATGGCTATAGTGCAAACTTAAAAAATCTTCTTCTCCAAAAGTGTCAGACCGATTTTCAAATAATTTTGTAGAAATGTTCCTTGGATGACCCACTTTCAGATTCCTTCAAGCCATGTTGATTGGTCAAAAAACATGGCCGCCAGTAGGCAGGGCTATTTTGCATTATATGGCTATAGTGAAAACTTAAAAAATCTTCTCCTCCAAAAGTATCTGGCCGACTTTCAAATAATTTTGTAGAAATGTTCCTAGGGTCACCCTCTATCAGATTCCTTCAAGCCAAGTTGATTGGTCGGAAACTGGCTGCCAGAGGGCGAGGCTTATATAGCTAAAGTGAAAAAAAAATAAAAAATCAGGTGAGCGATTCAAGGGCCATCATGGCCCTCTTGTTTATAACAGACTGGAAAAAAGGGAGTAACTGACATCTGCGCAAAATGAGCAATGTATCTTTTAACCTTTTCCCACTTATAGATTCTTTCTGATGCCTCTGCATTAGTCGACTTTTGAAAACATTGTGTCAAAAGGAGAAATTGCTAATGATGAGCAATTTCACCTTTTGCCAAATGTTTTCAACTTTTTTCTCTAATTATTCTTGCATTTATAGAGATATTCCATATTTTAATATTGATGTTTTTAAAGTCCTATGCGACAGATTTGTTGTATGTGGGAAAGGGTTAATGCTTCCACATCCAAAGATTCAGGGCCATATATAGTTATTGCCTTGTCTGTCTGGGACAAAAAACTTTAACCCTTTCCCTCATACAACAATTCTGCCATAGATGACTTTAAAAACATTTAGATAACAATATGAAAACTCTCTTTAAATGAATATGTAGCTAAAGAATACACTTGAAAACATTGTGAGCAATTTCTCCTTTTGAAACAATATTTTCAAAAGACGCCTGCTGCAGAGGCATCAGAAAGCGTTTGTATGTGGAAAAGGGCTGATAATGGCTAAAACGTTTGACCCATCGGAATGCCATGATGTGACTGAAAAATTGTTTGAAGCAGCATAAAACAACACTCAAACTTATTGACTCATCTGAGATACTAGGGTTCAGGGACATAAAGTAATTACCTTATCTGTCTGGGACAAAAAAAACTTAACAATGGCCAAAACGTTTGAATTAGCATAAAACAGCACACAAATAAATTGACTGGTCAGAGATACTAGGGTTCAGGGACATAAAGTAATTACCTTGTCTGTCTGGGACAAAAAAACCTTAACAATGGCCAAAACGTTTGAATTAGCATAAAACAGCACACAAATAAATTGACTGGTCAGAGATACTAGGGTTCAGGGACATAAAGTAATTACCTTGTCTGTCTGGGACAAAAAAAACTTAACAATGGCCAAAACGTTTGAATTAGCATAAAAACAGCACACAAATAAAGTGACTGGTCAGAGATACTAGGGTTATCATAATTTATTAGCCATCTAATTTCTTTCTCTTGTGTCAAGTCCTTTCCAGTTCTACCAAATTGTTTGATAATGTGACATTGACCTTTGGCTTACATTTTCAATAACTTTTACTTTCGATATGACTTTCATATTCAGCATGTTCATTTGTACATGTTATGGGCAAGAGGCCTACATCATCTAATAAAATATATTGTATTGAAATGTATAAACTCTTTCCCACATACAACAAATCTGCAGCAGATAACTTTAAAAACGTCTAGGCAAAAGCACAGAAAATCCCTTAAACTAAAAGAACAATAATTGAATAGAGTTGAAAACATGGTGACAAAATGAGAAATTGCTCGTCTTGAAGCAACAAGTTATCCTATTTTTCCTCTTTTATAGGTACAATATCCGAAATAAAGATGAAGTGACTTTTGTAAAGCGTCTTAAAGAGAGATGATAAATCTTCAACAGTGTCCAGACTGGCGATTATCTGGCAAATGAGTCGAAAAGCATCTGTGTGTTGGAATGGAGACGTTCAAAACCAAAGTCACAAGAACATCATAGTACTGTAAAAAACAAGTGTTCTTAACTGCATTCAATGATCCTGAAACAAAAATGCAGAATGTTTCATTATTTTTCTATGAAAAAGGATTTTTTTCGTTGAAACAAATGGGTTTTCAGTTTTAAAGGTAATTTAAGTGTCTGTTGAATGCAACATTAGTCTGAACATAAAATCTGCAGCATGCGGTCTTGACTTAGATTTTCATATGACATGAATTTTATTTATGTCAGTCAGACCAATGTATTGGCCATTATGGAAAATAATGCTTACAGAATTGCGACCAGCCTGCAGACAATTTGTTCAGAGTATTCCGGATTTGCCATCTAAAACCATGTGACCAATAGTTAGGAATACAGAAGGACTTGTATACATTTTCAAATACAGTTTATATAGTTTTATGGGTCTGGTTGTCCATCTGATAGCAATTACATGTGTATGTAACTCTTGCAATGCAGTGTTCAATCCAGCTTAGGCTGAAAAGGGGACCAACAACCTTGTCAAATCGAGGGAGCAGGGTCATTTTGCAAATCTGTTGGCATAATCGCTCTTTATTGAAAATTGTTTGTTCAGCATCATGTGAATATATATGGATATTCATTAGTTAAAACTGTTGTTAATAAAAGATAATAAAAGATAAACATAGTACTGAATCTTTTTTTTCAAATGATCGTTTTTTAGCAGACGGCTTTTTGAAAACATAGTGACAAAAGAAGAAATTGCACAAAACGTGCAATTTCTTCTTTTGCCACAACGTTTTCCACTTTTTGTCATAGGTTATCCATTCAATTATGGAGATTTTGTATGTTTTGACAAAATATGTTCAAAGTCGTCTGCTGCAGAATTGTCATATGAGGGAAAGGGTTAATACTCGCCCTGTCGTCTGCGTATGCTTCGGCGTCGGGTTAAAGTTTTAGGGCAAGTTCGCTTTTTCTGAAATTGAAAGTAGAATTCAGTCCGGGATAAGGGTGACTATTTTAACTCATAATACAAATAATTGTCCGTCAACCTGTACGTTTTCTTTGCTATTGGTAGTTCTAATACTGAACTTGCTCTAATACTGTTGTTTTACTTGTTTGGAACTAACCATAATCCATAATGGTTGTCATGGAAAATGTATTACTTCCCTTTGGTCTTATACTGCGCAGTGACGTAATACGAACACAAGACGACTAAATGCGAGATTTTTACTGGCTCATTTAGCGCATCCTTTTTTAGCTCACCTATGCACGAAGTGCAAGGTGAGCTATTGTGATCACATTTTGTCCGGCGTCCGTCCGTCGTGCGTCGTGAACATTTCAGCTTGTTAACACTCTACAGGCTACATTTTGCATCCAATCTTCATGAAAGTGTATCAGAACATTCATCTCCATCAAATCTTGGACAAGTTCGAAACTGGGCCATATGAGGTCAAAATGAAGCGAAATCTTGTTAACACTCTGGAGGCCACATTTTCAACTTGAGCATGTTGAAACTTTATCAGAATGTTTGTCTTGATGATATGTAGATCAAGTTCGAACATGGGTCATGTCGGGTCAAAAAGTAGGTCACTAGGTCAAATTGAAGGAAAATCTTGTTAACACTCCAGAGGCCGCAATTTTTGCTTCAGCAGTTTGAAATTTTGTCAGAATGTTTGTCTTTAAAATATCTAGGTCAACTTCGAATATGGAATATAGAAGCTGCATTTTTTGCTTCAGTAGCTTGAAATTTAGTCAGAATGTTGAGCTGAATGATATCTAGGCCAAGTTTGAATACGGGTCATGCCGGGTCAAAAACTAAGTCACTAGGCCAAATTGAAGGGAAATCTTGTTAACACTGTACAAGCTGCATTTTTTGCTTCAGCAGCTTGAAATTTAGTCAGAATCTTGAGCTGAATGATATCTAGGTCAAGTTTGAATATGGGTCATGCCGGGTCAAAAACTAGGTCACTAGGCCAAATTGAAGGAAAATCTTGTTTACACCGTAGAAGCTGTATTTTTTGCTTCAGCAGCTTGAAATTTAGTCAGAATGTTGAGCTGAATGATATCTAGGTCAAGTTCGAATACGGTTCATGCCGGGTAAAAAACTAGGTCACTAGGCCAAATTGAAGGGTAATCTTGTTTACACTCTAGAGGCCACATTTTCAACTTGAGCATGTTGAAACTTTATCAGAATGTTTGTCTTGATGATATGTAGGTCAAGTTTAAATATGGGTCATATTGGGTCAGAAACTAGGTCACTAGGCTAAATTGAGGGGAAATCTTGTTAACTCTGTAGAAGCCGCATGTTTTGCTACAGCAGCTTGAACTTTGGTCAGAATGTTTAGCTGAATGATATCTAGGCCAAGTTCGAATACGGGTCATGCTGGGTCAAAAACTAGGTCACTAGGCCAAACTGAAGGAAAATCTTGTTAACACTTTGGATGCCACATTTTTTGCTTAAGCATCTTGAAATTTGGTCAGAATGTTTGTCTAAATGATATCTAGTTCAAGTTCGAATATGGGTCATATGGGGGTCAGAAACAAGGTCAATAAAGGAAAATATTGTTCAAACTCCGGAGACCGCATTTTTACTTTGAGCAAGTTGAAAATATGTCAGAATGTTGTTTTGATGATATCTAGTCCATGTTGGAATATGGGTCATATCAGGAAAAATAATTTATAGATCACTAGGCCAAATGAAGGAAAATCTTGTTAACACTGGAGGTTGCATTCAGAATAATTGTCTTGATGTGTTTTGCATGACAGTACATTGTATAATTAAGGTGAGTGATCCAGGGCCATCATGGCCCTCTTGTTAGATCACCTGAGCCAAAGGATCAAGTCGATCTATTCTGATCACTCTCTCACCGTCGATTACTTTTAGCTTTAAACATCATCTCCTCCTAAATCGCAGGAACAATTTCCACAAAACATCACAGGAATGTTCCTTTGGTGGTTCTCTTTCAATTTTGTTCAAAGATTTAAATTCCATTGAGAACTTTGGTTGCTGCGGCATTAGAAAGGGGGCAAAATATCCAAACTTTAAAAATCTTCTTCTCTGAATCTGCCTGTCATATTCCAATATTATTTAGTAGAAATGTTCCTTGGGTGACTCTCTACAAAAATTGTTCGAGCCATACTGATTGGTCGAAAAAACATGGCAGGCAGGCGGCATCAGAAAAGGGGCAAAATGACAAAATTTGAAAATTCCATTTTTATGACAGTGCTTGTCTGATTTTAAGAAAATTTAATAGGAATCTTACTTCAATTATCCTCTACTTAATTTGTTCAAGATTTATTGATTGATTGCAAAATCATAGCAACCAGGTGTCATAACAAAAGGGGTAAATTGAACTTAAAGCTACAAATGACATTGGACCTGAATTTCAACTTGACTTCACATGAATGTTCCTTTGTTGGTCCTCTTTCAAAATTGTTCAACGACTTACATTCTGTGTAGAACTTTGGTTTCTGCGGCATCAGAAAGTGAGAAAAATACCCAAATTTTAAAAATCCTTTTCCTCCATAATCTGCTTATGCAATTGCAAGATAATTTGGTAGAAATGTTCCCTGAGTGACCCTCTACAAAAACTGTTTGAATTTGTTGAAAAACGGCGGCAAGGCGTCATCAGGAAAGTGTCAAAATGACAAACCTTTATTATTCCATTCTTATTATAGTTGTTGTTAGATTTCATGATACAAATGGCCTTTACTGATAAGCTCTCCATTTCCCTCATACGACAATGCTGCAGCAGACGACTTTGAATATATATTGTCAACAAATAGAAAATCTCTATAATTGAATGGATAACCTATGACTAAACTGGAAAATATTTTGAGCAATTTCTTCTTTTGTCACTATGTTTTCAAAAAGCTGTCTGCTGCAGAGGCGTCAGAAAGCGTCTTTATGAGGGAAAGGGTTAAACAACAGTGTCCACTCTTTGCAGTTTCATTAGCAATCCTGATCAAATTTTCCCAGATATTTGCAGTTAAATTATTGCTACTAATTTACTATCATTCAGGTGATCGATTAAGGGCCATCTTGGCCCTCTTGCATTGGTACCCATTTTGAGAAATTATTGGAATTGTACAACGGATGAGGCAGGTTAATGTTTGGTAACTTAATAAACAGTAAATGCTATTATCTGGACGCAATGGAAACGTGTTTATGTAAAGATGTGAGACCATCGTTTTATTTGGGTTATACGCCGTTTTCCACATTATACCAGTTATATTGCAGCAACAGTTCAGATATAACCATGATCCAGGGGCAAACAAACTAGTTCTAGGCTAGGAAATGTGGCTTGCCCAAAAGGCACTCCAACGCTCCCCGACGCTTAACCAGCGGTAGATTCCTTATAAACATATAAGGCAAACCTGAATGTTATTATCTGGATGCATTGAAGATGTGTTTGTATACAGACGTGAAACCATCGTGGATTAAGGAGAACTTGTGCATCTAGAGAAATATCTTGTGTTTTCACCCCAACACTGGTTTAACCCTTTCCCCCATATAAACGCTTTTTGATGCCTCCGCAGCAGACAGGTTTTTGAAAACATAGTGACAAAAGTAGAAATTGCTCAAAATGAGCAATTTCTCCATTTGCCACAATGTTTTCCACTTTTAGTCATAGGTTATTCATTCAATTATAGAGATTTTCTATTTTTTGACAAAATACGTTCAAAGACGTCTGCTGACGATTCGTTGTATGAGGGGAAGGGTTAAAAATACCGCCTGTTGTAGACACGTCAATTGTCGACTATATAAAGACATGGGGTGTTAACGCTTTTCCATTCACAGACGCTCTCAAAGCCTCTGAAGCAGAGGATTTTTGAAAACATTGTTGTTATAGGAGAAATTGCTAGAGATGATCAATATCTTCCTTTGTCACGTTGTTCTAACTCTCTTCAATAATTCTGCTATCATATATACAGTGTCCATATTTTTGTCTAATTGTTTGCATAGTCGGCTGCTGCAGATTTGTTGGGTGTTGGAAAGGGTCAAATAACGCCCGTCTGTCAAGGATGCATCATGTAACCAAGGCTCTATGTAATTTCTTCTATCTTATCTGGCTCTTGCTTTCTTAAATACAGACGTAGTTCAGGCAGAGGACGACTTTTGAAACTTGTTGGAAGAAAACGAAATTAAACATAATCATAAACCAGGAAACGGACCCGAGAGTGACACATGTCAGTGTTGAAAAAAATGACCATTACTAGAACATAATCACGGGATCACGGCCTTAACCCTTTCCTACATACATATTCTTTCTAACGCCTTTGCAGCCAACGACTTTCGGATACAATGTAGGAATCCGCTGTGGTCGAGTGGTTAGCGTCGGGGATTTCGAAACCGGGTGTCCCGGGTTCGATCCCCAGTCGCGGCACTACGGTCATGGTGGAGTGCCCTTGGGCAAGGCACATTTTCTAGCCTAGTACTGGTTTGTTTACCCAGGGATCATGAATAATTAAATTTAATTGCGCGCTAAATGACCTTAGCTGTCGATGCGCCATAAAACAATATACATTCATTCATTCATTCGGATACAATGTGACATAACTTGATTTTTTCTCAAAACAAGGAATTTCTCCTTTTGCCATAATATTTCAACTTGATAATGTAGCATTTACAGACATTTTTCACACACATTATGTAACCCAATCTCTATGTAATTTCATCTATCTAATATGGCTGACGGAGCTAAACATGAGCCATGTCTAGCGATGTTGGCTCTTAATGCATCTGCACAGTCTCAACAGCGACTTCGCTTTAGGCCAAAATGTTATATAGACATTAAACCTTTCCTACATACAACAAATATGTGATTAAAGATTTTTTTTAAGCACTTACTTAACATATCGAAGTTATAAGAAAAGTATTTACAACATTGTTCTCATTTGTTTCAATTTATATATGCTTATAGATACATATATGTTCTGTATGAATGCTGAAATGTGTGATATAATGTTGTTTTTAAAATCTATATTTACTATTTACTTTAACATGATGGTGCTTGTCGTATAATTGAATGAATGATTTGTTAAAAATGTGTTTTGTTACAGAAGACCACATTGTAAATATGACTTTTTACATTTGTTAATTTGTATAAAATGCATAATGTGTTATCTTCTTAAAATAAAGAATTTATTATTATTATTATTATTATAAATATGTGGGAATATAAACCGACACTAATATTATTGAAAGACCAGGTACACCACCAACCCATTACTCACAAACAAATATCGATGGACTTGAGACGTTAAAATGCAAAATATAACAATGCAATATGTAACGGCGATATATTGCAATGCAATATGTAACGGCGATATGTAACAATGCCATATGTAACGACACTATGTAACAATGCAATATGTTACAATGCAATATGTAACAACGATCTGTTACAATGCAATAATAACATATCGTTGTTACATATTGCATTGTAACATATTGCATTATGTAATGACACTATGTAACAACAATTTGTTACAATGCAATATGTAACGACGATATGTTACAATGCAATATGTAACGACGATATGTTACAATTCAATATGCAACGACGATATGTTACAATTCAATATGTAACGACGATATGTTAAAATGCAATATGTAACGACGATATGTTACAATGCATTATGTAACGACGATATGTTACAATTCAATATGTAACAACGATATGTTACAATGCAATATGTAACAACGATATGTTAAAATGCAATATGTTACGACGATATGTTATGCTTCAATATGTTACGACAATATGTTACAATTCAATATGTTACAATGCAATAATAACATATAGTTGTTACATATTGCATTGTAACATATTGCATTATGTAATGACACTATGTAACAACAATTTGTTACAATGCAATATGTAACGACGATATGTTACAATGCAATATGTAACGACGATATGTTACAATGTAATATGTAACGACAATATATTACAATGCAATATGTAACGACGATATGTTACAATTCAATATGTAACGACGATATGTTACAATGCAATATGTAACGACAATATGTTACAATTCAATATGTAACGACGATATGTTACAATTCAATATGTTACGACAATATGTAACAACGATATGTTACAATTCAATTCAATATGTAACGACGATATGTAACAATGCAATATGTAATGACGATATGTTACAATTCAATATGTAACGACGATATGTTACAATGCAATATGTAAGGACAATATGTTACAATGCAATATGTAATGACAATATGTTACAATTCAATATGTAAAGACGATATCTTAAAATGCAATATGTAACGACAATATGTTAGAATTCAATATGTAACGATGATATGTTACAATTCAATATGTAATGACAATATATAACAATGACATGTTACAATTCAATATGTAACGACGACATGTTTTTATTGATTGATTTTGGTTCATCGCTGTTTTTAACAATTTCTCAGTTATATCACGAGGGCCAGTTCACCTACTCATGCATTTCCTGGTTTTCTCACACCAGTACTCCACACAACAATCTTCCCAAGCAACTGGCTGCTTTTCCACATAGACTTAGCCCATTGGTGGAAGACGAATGACGCATGTCGCATTGACTTTTGTCAATCGTTGGGAAGAAAGTTGGCCGAGCTGGGAACGACGATATGTGAAAATGCAATGTGTAACAATGATATGTTACAATGCAATGTGTAACAACGATATGTTACAATGCAATATGTAACGACAATATGTTACAATTCAATATGTAACGACGATATGTTACAATTCAATATGTAACAGCAATATGTTACAATGGATATGTCATGACGATATGTTACAATTCAATATGTAACGACAATATGTTACAATTCAATATGTAACGACGATATGTTACAATTCAATATGTAACGACGATATGTTACAATGCAATATGTAAAACAAAAATATGTTACAATGCAACATGTAACAACAATATTTTACAATGTGATAAGTTACAATGCAATATGAGTATTATAGGGATCGGTTTACTTTTAAACAAACAGGCGCCATTTTGTTGACCTAGTTGCTATTTATAGTATCTCAGTTGCATATAAGAATTGACACAAGAGAGAGCGCCATTTTGTTGACCTAGTTATAGTCACTCATTTGCATATAAGCGATATATGACCATGACGCATTCGTGTCGGCCATTTTATCTTTTGAATGACATCATAGGTCTATATTTAGAATGATACTACGAGTCTATTTTTAAAATCTTTTATTTTTATAAAGCTTTAACAATGGAGCAAGTATTCAGAAGCACCCTTCAGGCGAGACCACCAACAATTTGTCTCCAGCCTTCTACCAATATATTCTAGCGGGAATTATGTTGTTGGAACCCTCGAATATAATGGCAGAGGAATTTGACCGAACCTTTGCTACAAGAAACCGTACATGTGACATCCATATGACATGATATATCCCCTTTGTATGTCGTATTGTGGAGCCGAAGAACGCAAGCAAACATGTATGGCAAAGCAATAAATTTAACATCTTTACATCTAGAGCGTCATGAGCTCAAATGACAGAAGCGCATGTCCTGATATTTTACACAAGATCTATTTTTAGTCTTGTTATTTCACAATCACCATCGGATATTTCATCAAAAACACACAAGGTGTGCGAACAATAGCCCATTGAAATGCCAAAATTAATCCTCTTCAGAGTCGCCATACTGACTGCGTCTATTGATGTAGGACCGGATGTGTAAACAATACCCCATTGAAATGTCAAAATTAATCTCCTTATCAGTCATCATACTGACTGCGTCTATTGATATAGGACAGGATGTGTGAACAATACCCCATTGCCATGTCAAAAAGTAATCTTATCTGTCGTCATACTGACTACGTCTATTGATATAGGATCGGATGTGTGAACAATACCCCATTGACATGTCATAATTAATCTCCTTATAAGTCGTCATACTGTCTGCGTCTGTTGATTTTAGGCCGAAAACGTGAACAATGCACGTTTGAAATGTCAAAATCAATCTCCTTTAAAGTAGCCACAGTGTATATTGATTTAAGGCCGGAAACGTTTACAATACCCTATTGACATGTCAAAAATAAATCCCTTTAAAGACGCCATACTGTCTGTGTCTGAACACCTGCAACGAACGTGTTTTAACTTGCCTGTGTATAAACCTTTACAATGCTGTTCAAAAGTTTAAGATCACAAAGTTTTTCTTATGTCTAAATGTGCACTTGAAAAGTTTCACTGTAGTTATGCACGTCTTTACTAATTTGATCAGAGACGGAGACCATTAAAGCCGTCGAATCAGTTTTTGACGATTTGTGCAACTGTTTAACCTTAAACCTTTTTGCTTTATGCCACCAAATGATAGAGGACACCAAAACCTTTCATTTAAACCAGTGGTTGTTAGTTCAATTTTCAGCCGTTTCGAGTCATGTTATATGAGTGATTTTTAAACAGCAAAAAATAAACTTGCTCCGATCCTCGTGTAAGATATGTCGTTAGAAAGATCTCATTGCGCCCTTTTAAGAAATTATGGACCTACGACGAACTTTTTCTAGTCATCACAGTTTAAAGTGAATTAGTGCATTAAAGCGTTTAATTTCAGATACGTCAGTCTGGCACTCAAATCTTAAAACGAAGATATCTCCCTTATTCATTGACCGATTGTAGTCGTGTTTAGACTCGTTGCAAAAAGTTTCGTAAACTCTATCGAATGAGGAGGTCACACCGGAAGTCTGGTATGTCCCAAAACCGGAAGTGACGTCATTATATCTTAATATGGTCATATCTTCCTTAGTTCGGAACCGATGTTTACAATTTTAATATCCGAAAGCTCTCATCGAGATATGAGTATATCCTAATTTGATCTCCGATCAATGTTTTCATGACAATGTACTTTAAATAAGCAACGCAATGGGTAAAAGAAAAAACAAAGAATTTCTATAATTGTATTATATAATCAACTTTTGTAGTTCGCAGAATCAAAATAACTAACACTTTTTATTGTACGCAGTATTCACAAAACACGATTTATTACAGGATGAAAACGATTGTCAATTCGTCTCATACTCCCATCCATGACGTCTATGAATAACTGATCCACCGTTTCGTTATGTGGTAAACGCGGTTGATTTAGGGCTCAACCGGCATTTTCTTTCCGATAATTTAGTCACGTTGTCCCGGTGGTTCGTGCATTCGATGCACATTTCTCGCATTTTCAATCCTCATATGCTGTATTTTTCTGGCTACCACTGACTTGGCTAGTTCGACAGCTTGAGCCACGGGTGTCACCAAGTTGATCGTAGGTTCTTTCATCGCCCCACCCATTTGTATTTTTTCCACCACGTACTGTCCTTTATAATTATGTTTCATTTTCCCTTCAGCCATCCGCTGAAAATGTTGTGTCCACATTTCTACTTTGTCCATCGTCGAGGTAAGTGAAGCCTGTTCTAGTATCATTCCCTCAGACAAGGGTTCGCGCACATCTTCCATGACACGTTGGTGAACGACTCCGTGTTCTAATTGGAATGTGTGGAGAAGCAGTTGTCTATACACACGTAAGACATGTTTTGTATCTCCTGCTTCCATTTTTTATTCTGACTCTTTGTTGGCGTCGTCATTGGACATTACATCTCGCTCATATTTTTTTAACTTTCTGTCTACAAGATATTTCATTATTGGTCGAAGCTTTACCGTACGACTCCAAACACTTTGTATTCTTCGCTGTCTTTATCTTCTACATCTTCTTCGGTCTGGTCATAGGACTTCCAACGTTTTAATGGAGGCGTTTCCGCGTGATCCTCCGTGGCAGAACACTTATTACACCATCGTTTGACGTGATTTTGTAAAGAATGAAAGTCACAAAATATAATACCGCAATCGTCGCAAACGGGCATGTCTAGACTGGTTTTAGACTCGAGGCTGGAATCATGACATTTCATGTTTCTGTCAGATGTAAACACAGTACAATGTTGGTGTGTCACTCCACAGAGGATAACATTTAGTGGCAACACTGTAAGCTAATGTTTGTTTGGTATAGTGTCACCCATTATTAACTCTTTCAGCGCCGAATTGTTTAAAGTAGACTAATCCATGTTCAAAATCGGGCGTCTCCATTTCTCTTGTAATACAACTTTTGGAATATTTTAATAACTAAAAGGCAAACAATGCTGATTTCAGGTGAGACAGCTCGTGAAGAGCTGACTCGCCTGAATCTGTATTGTTTGCAAAAACCTCAATATTGCCTTTGGCGCTGACAAGAGTTGAAGGGCCAGGCAATTCTGACTTATGAGAAACCTTTGTTGTGAATACATTTTTACTTTCCGAGTCCTTTCTCTTTTACAGGCATCTGGCAGACAGGTTATCGGTACCATTATTAAACTAACCAACCCGCCATTGGAATTCGAACCTTCGACCTCCCGGCCCCGAAGAGGTTGCATAAACTATGCTATCGGGATCGGCATGTATTTAAATAAACGAGACGATGTATATTATTGTACAAGTCTTAATAAATAATGTATTATGTGCTGTAGCATTCTATGCGTGAAAACGAACTATACTTTTCTGAAACCAAATTAGACCGCCACGTTGGTAAAGTGGTAGAACGTCTGACTCGGGCTAATACTTAAACCTGCATGGGAGTTATATAACTTTCCCTCGTTGGTGCTCAGGATTACGGTGTTAGTATACCGACATACTCACTTGTGCCAGGATACAGGGATCATAATTCATAGATCCGAAAGCGTATTCTAAGCCACGCCCATCGAAATGCATCACAAACAAACCAGCAAGTAATCATTAAAAACTACCTGGTGTTCATGCATCACATGGCTTTTGTTTGTATTGCACAAACCACGTAAGGCAATCGAGTGTACCGGACAGAACATATGTCTTTTGATTGGCTAAAATACTGCATCTAATTTGCATATCGGATCTATGAATTACTGGTAACTTAGCAAGGAATCGCCGTGATATAACTGAATAAGGGTTGATAGCAATGTAAACAAAACAGATACTGACACCAAAGAGGTGTGTACGTTTATTATGGTAAGTGTATACGGGGTTATGAGTGCTGGGGGCAGTTAGGAGGGATCGTTTATTGTTGAAAAAAAACGTTAAAGGTTGAATACAATTCGGTTTCTCTACAATGCAGGCAAACATGTATGAAACGATGACTTACACATGTTAAACAACCATTTTAATCCTTTCCCTTATATAGACGCTTTCTGACGCCTTTGCAGCAGACGAATTTTAAAAATATTGTGACAAAAGGATAAATTGCCCAAAATAAGCAATTCTCCTTTTGCCACAATGTTTCTCTTTACATGAGAAAAACCATAAAACTCCTTAGATAATTCCCAGTTACCTCGTCAGAGCCTGTCGACATTTAAAATCAAAGCACTGAAAGTGCTGGGGGCTGCAGGAAGGTTGGATAAGAAGGGAACATGTGAAAGGAAATAACAATTGCATTAATATTATGAAACTGGCAATTGGAAAAAAGGAGGACATTGTTGGCCCTATATCGCTCACCTGAGTGCGAGAGCTCACAAGTATACACATTAAACACACGAAGAATCAACGGGAAATTTGACAGTAGGTTTAGGCAGAAACATTTTGAAGTTTCTGCCTTATTAAATTGAGAATTATGTCAATGTTTAATAAACTTCAATCAAGTAGTTTCTGTGTGTTTTACAAATTGCACCCACTCGAGCAAACTTGATGGAGGTTCATAGAGGTTCAGCAGAGGAACATTTCAGAGATATTATTTTAAAATCCGGTTAGGCCAGTAGTTTCTGACAAGAAGAATTAAATAGTTTTTCTTTTTTGTCGCCATGGCAACAAGTTGTGCACTGAATTGAATTATGTGAACATCTGTAAAAGTGGGGCCATGTAATGAACATCCATGCCAAGTTTAATCAACTTGCAGCCAGCGTTTTTTCAGAAGAACTACGGAAAGTGAGTGATCTCAATAGATCATTTAGAGCCTTTGGCTCAGGTGATCTAAAAAAAACTTAGGTAACAGGACCACAAAAAAACAAGTATATTGAATACATAATTTATTGTTTAAGGATGACCACAGTTGTGGTGGAAACTGCGAAGTGTAATTTAGCGTAGTATCGGGTAAACAAGAAAATTTGTATGCAGTTCGATCCAGCAACTAACATAATGAACACATTAAAAGACACACACTATTACTTACAACTAGCTACAGAACAAGTTGAATGCATGAACAAAAAGAAGTGTCACAAAGAGCAATATGCTGCACTCCATAAGCATGTGTTACTCCTACACATTTAAAGCATTAATTCATCATGTATCAGTTATGGATTGATTGGGTCCACTTTTACGGACATAGTGAAGCAGGATGAGTGTATTAAATACACTCACCCTGAGTGAAGTAAGAGTTCAAAAAAGGTAAGAGTATTCTGAACCCTTAGTAGACCACATTTAATAGCATGGTAAGGGATTGGGAAAAAAGTGTATTATGGAGCACATGGTTATGTTGCATTTGTGTGAAAAATGCACCATGGTCGTCTAGTCCCCGTGAACTATTTTAATGTTTTGACAAATGACATAGTTTGAGCATATTGGACTGTTTTTAACGAGGCCCAAAGTACATGAGAAACAAATAGTATGCTAAAGTTTCATGCTGATTAAATAGAAATTTAAAATTCTGCACTAATGCAATAAACTGCACTGGTTATGATGTTGGGGAAAAATATTTAAGAGAAAATAATTTTATATGTTTACAACAATTGGCAGGCAACCAACTCCGAAAATAATGGTTTATCTATTATGACCAGGGGCTAAAGCCACAGGCCAAAAATCTAATTCATTTTAAGAGACAAAATAATAATGTTTGTGATTATTAAAGGGAATTGGCCGTATCTAAGTTTTGAGAACTTGTGGCCAGACCCGTTTGTCTATAACATGTATATTTGTAAATCTGAATATTATTCTGTATGTATATTATGTGGGCAATAAAACATTGTACATGTATATACAGCAACAAAAATGTTAAATTGCTCCTAATGAGCAGTTCCTCATTTCTACTCTTATAACGACATTCAACTTTCACCTGTCGGATGTGTCATACTTTGAAAAGATTTTTAGAATTGGGAACATTTCACGTCATTTTTAATAGTATTAAAGATGTATACATGGTAATCAGAACTAAATGTGTCTGTAAAAAATACATTAAGGAACGAGGGACGTCCCTGAAGCAACTGATCAATTATTTATAATATGAGCACTTTACTAACTATTTTTCACGAACACTCTTTTTATTCGAATGCACCGGTTAAACGGAAATGTAAATGCGAGTACTGAGAGATGAACAAACTAAGACAACAATAAGATAACTTAACAACAAATGTATAAACCCTTTGTTGGCAAGGAATACTTTGTGATCGAATATTCGAATGCTTATATTTTTATTCGTTGCCATGCCTAGAAACTTTAAAGTAAACGAAGTCTATTGGTCTGATTTCAATGAGATGATGATTCATCATTTTAGGATTAGAACTCAACAAATTTGACACATAAAAACCTTTTAAGTTTTCACTCTTAAAATTTGGCTTAAGTTAATTTTCTAAAGCCGTTCGATGAATCATACTTCTGTGATCAGTGTTTGGTCATTTAAGTTCACAAGGTCATTCGCTTTCAACAGTTTTTCTTTTTTTCATGGTTGCCAAAACATCAAACTGAAAAAAAAAAGTGCGCGGATTTATTTGTAAAATTTCGCAACTTTTTTCGACAAAATTCTGCTGGATTCTCTATAGAATCCTATATAAACAGCCTTTAAAAAAAACGCGCGGATTTAACTTAAATCCGCGCACTTATTTTTTGCCCACGATAAGAGGCCGTCCACAGAAAAACACGCTGGCCCCAACAGGACACCGTAGAATAATGTGTTGTAATAAGACTGTTGCGAGCATGTGTACACAGCTTTCATAACACGGCGTCTCTATGGATGAGCTACAATGGGCCGAAACATGCTTCCGCAACCTTAAAAATGATAGCATGGAGGTGAAATTTGTCACCACAGATGGAAATGGAAAATCGTTTCAGGCGGCACACCAGCTCCACGTGTCTGTATATATACAAAAACTGTTCCTGTGCACCAACTTGACACAAGGCATCTCGGTGCTAATCAGCGAAAGTACATCAAATCATCAAACAAGGTTACCACAATCATGCCAGAGAAAACCAAACCATAACGGCAGTACACACAAAACAGGTTCGCATTAGACATGAGCAAACGCTGTCAGGCTGAACTTCATTATATCATCAAGAAGAAATCGAAAAATATCCTAGATGACACACGCGTCATGATGTTCACTATTTATAAAGCAATGCTTTGCAGGGAATCACAGTCTGTGCAGGATCAATTCAGCAGTGTGCAAAGGGGAAACGAATAATAACTAGCCTTTCAACAATATTTTTCTATTCAGCACAATCAAAATAGACATAAAGAAGGAGGAGAACATGAAAATCTTCATGGAGATGATTGAATATCGCCTTGGAGATGAAACGGTCCAACTAACCAGGCTTAATACCAACACACAAAAAGTCGAGGGGACAAATATAGCCATTAAACGTTCCTTACCCAAAGACAAGACGTTTTCCAGGAACTTCCAGTCACGTGCACACAGTGCCCTACACTTTGTTAATAATGGACCCGGAAATTCCTTGCGCAAACTTTGTTCTGCTGGCGGATGTGCAATTCCTTTAGGAAGTAGTGCTGACCGTCAGCTAGAGTCACTCCAAACTTACTCTGAAGAGAAGAAACACGCGAAAAGTCCATGGAATTCCAATTGAAGCGTAAGCTACAAAGACAGTGGCTATTCAAACTGTACGAAAAGCATCGTGAGCAGAAAAATTATGTGAAAAATCAACTGACGGCGCATATACGAAAAACACGGACTAAGACCCAAAATGTGCCACACATTATACAAGTCGGGGCCAACACTGACCATGATGGATATGCTCAGAAACAAATGAAGTTGAGGCGAAGAAGAAGTGTACATACATCAGAAGATGCATGCAGGCTCGTGCCCAAGGCAGGACCCTCTGGCCACACACTGACGACGCGCAGTGTTAACATAATGGGGTTCAACGGTAAGATGACCTTCTTTTTATGCATCTCATATTGTGACAGAGGTGACTGACATCCATGCAATTTCCATGTGTGTCAACCTCTACCAGCTCGGACCCATGTCTAATCATCAAGATCAACCGCTGATCACGGGTCTGTGTACATCTGCCATCAGGCCAAGTAACCCTCTTGGCAGGATAACCATCTCTGCCTGTGTAACCCATTCACTCCAGGCATTCTGATCCTCCCCGGATGTCCCAGAGTGTTTTTCTACGGCATTCTCCAGCTTTAGCAAAAACTTGTATGAATATTCCATTTAATAAAGGTTTGATGAGGAATGTCTCAAAATTTCGTCTGTATACAAGAAGTACAAAAGATAAAAATGAGCGAAAAGGGGGAAAAAGTACTGAAAACTAAGCCCTGCTTTAGGTCAAAGGGAAATAAATCATTTTCCATAGGCGACCATTATAGCATTATGGGTTATGGTTCATTACTAGCAAATGAATTAACACATATACCTGTATCAAACTAAAGTTCATTCTTAGAACTACCAAAAAAGCAAAACAAACTCACAAGTTCACCATTTTTTGACAAAGCTAGAAGGTCGAATCAAAGGTGACCCTTATCCCGCACTGAATTTTACTTTCAATTTCAGAAAATACAGCATATTCTGAAAATAGCTCTGAATGTGTCAACATAGCTAAGGCCTAAATTAAAATTACGTTTGTTTGCCCTTTACCGACCGACCCAAAGAAATCGCACCGACCCAAATTAATTTTATTGCAAAAAGTGTTGGAAGATTTTTTTTATTTTGCTCTATTGTTGCTTCGCTAATTTGTAATCTCGCGAGACAGTTAAAAGGATAGATTCATCCAATGGAATCGCTTTCTACTTGAAGAAATAACACCACGTGATATTTTTGCAGGCAAAACAGATCACGTGATTTTTTTTTTCGCACGCTTTAAGCTTGCATACTCAAAAATGACCCCCAAAAATAACATCTGTGCGTCCATATATGGACACAATGTCGGTATTAAATCCAAGTCCATTCTATAATCTCGGTTTTCCAAAAATCTATATTTAACTTTGTCCTAATCCTGCACCAAAACATGCGAAAAAATTCCGACGCTTCCAGGGTCGAATCTGGTGTACGTAATGTTTGTCACACCAAAATACACATATGGGACAACATTTGACCATTTATCTATCGTATAAAGTAAACACAAACGTACTTACTCACGTTTTTATGTGTTTCAATCTCTTTTTAATCCACCTCTTAGAGGCATGACGTTTAATAACTCACAATGTGGTCGATTTGAACTGAGCATAACCGAATGCGGTATTGTGGGTATTGTCATTAAAGTACACCAAAATGGATATTTAACGAAATAATAAGTTATATATCTTATTCAAACAAGTTTGGGCGATATTTCGTTTATTTAGTTTTACCGATTTTGTCTAGTTTATTTAACCGAAAAACAAATTTGTTACAGATTTCAAATTTGTCGCCGTTGTGAATTGAATTTTGATAGATTAAAGTGGTAAAGAGGTAAGCTGCATGCATACATTTTAGGCTCAAATTAATAAAATAATAATTATAGATATATGTGGGGTTTTTTGTACACAATTTCTTTTCACAAACTGACATAAATAATATTAAAGGGATAATAAAAACAAACAACAACACACTTGTTTTTTAATGTTTTTTATATCAATCACTTGATAATAAAGTTCTAATTTGGAACCCCAACATTTATAAGATGACCCTGAACTTTGATAACATGGGGGTCACATTGACCCTCAAGTTTCAAAGCTTAGGGAAAACTCTGTACAGGGTTATTTCTTTGACAAATCGCGGTAATTTTCGAGATTTACCGAGTGGCTGGGAGTATACTTTCAGTTTTGCAATATTAGCTGAAGTTTACAATCGATGCATGTCTTGTGCGCATGCCTATTCAACGGCCCCAATATTGCTGCGGCATCAGAAAGGGGACAAAATGTCCAAACTTTAAAAATCTTCTCCTCCGAATCTGCCTGTCAGATTCAAATATAATTTGGTAGAAATGTTCCTTGGGCGACCCTCTATGTCGAAAAACATGGCAGTCAGGCATATCAGAAAAGGGGCAAAATGACAAAATTTGAAAATTCCATTTTTATGAAAGTGTTTGTCTGATTTTAAGAAAATATAATACGAATCTTACTGTAATGATCCTCTATTTAATTTGTTTAAGCCGTTTTGATTGGTTACACAATCATATCAACCAGGCATCATCACAAAAAGGGTAAATTGAACTTTTAGCTACAAATGACAACCAACTCCTACCATTCCAATAGACCAATTTCCACAAAACATCACAAGAATGTTCCTTTGGTGGTCCTCTTTCAAAATTGTTCAAAGATTTAAATTCCATTGAGAACTTTGGTTGCTGCGGCATCAGAAAGTGAGAAAAATACCCAAATTTTAAAATCCTTTTCCTCCATAATCTACTTGTGCGATTGCAAGATAATTTGGTAGAAATGTTTCTTAAGTGACCCTCTAAACAAACTGTTGAAGCCATATTGATTTCGTTGAAAAACAGGGCAGCAAGGAAAGGTGCAAAATGACAAAAAAATTATAATTCCATTCTTATTAAAGTTCTTGTTAGATTTCAAGATATAAATGGCCTTTACTGATAAGCTGTTTCTTGAGAAGTGTCCACTCCTTTCAGTTTCATTTGCACTCCCTGATAAAATTTTCCAGATATTTGCAGTTAAATATTTGCTACTAATTTACTATCAAATAGGTGATCGATTTAGGGCCATCTTGGCCCTCTTGTTACTTTGAGCAAGTTGAAACTTTGTCAGAATGTTGTCTTGATGATATCTATCCATTTTGGTGTACTTTAATGACAATAACCACACTACCGTATTCGGTTATCCTCAGTTCAAATCGACCACATTGTGAGTTATTAAACGTCAGGCCTCTAAGAGGTGGATTAAAAAGAGATTAAAACACATAAAAACGTGAGTAAGACCGTTTGTGTTTACTTTATACGATAGATAAATGGTCAAATGTTGTCCCATATGTGTATTTTGGTGTGACAAACATTACGTACACCAGATTCGACCCTGGAAGCGTCGGAATTTTTTCGCATGTTTTGGTGCAGGATTAGGACCAAGTTAAATATAGATTTTTGGAAAACCGAGATTATAGAATGGACTTCGATTTAATACCGACATTGTGTCCATATATGGACCACATGGTTTTCAGCTCAACAAAAGCTCGCAGCTCAAGCCAGGAAAGCTACTTTTTCTATTTATAAATATCAGAGAGCATTTGGTTATTTTCCCTTTAAAGATCTTTTTAAGTTATTTGACTCGATGATAAAACCAATATTATGCTACGGAGCGCAAGTATGGGGCCATACATATTCAGAAGTCGTAGAATCTGTCCACTTTGATTTTTGTAAAAGATATCTAAAACTAAATAGTAAAACAAATAACATGGTAGCATTGGGAGAATGTGGTAGATATCCTATTTATATTGATTATTATTCTTACTGTATCAAATATTGGTGTCGTTTGTTAGTAATGCCAAATAACATATATCCTCGAAATTGTTATTTAATGCAAAAATCCTTGGATGATGTTAGACGAAGAACTTGGAGTACTTACGTCAAAAACTTACTTTTTCTCTATGGTTTTGGCTATGTTTGGATTGCACAGGACGTTGGAAACGCCAACCATTTTGTCAAATGTTTTAAACAGCGATAGACTGTTTCAAACAAAACTGGCATGTACAAATCAACGCATCTGGTCATTGCCATCATTACAAACACTATAAATCTCTGCTAAATACTGAAAGATATCTGTTGATTGACATCCCATTCAAATATAGAATAGCTCTTGCTAAATTCCGGTGCTCGAACCACAAATTTGGCATCGAAACTGGCCGTCACAATAATATTGATCGTGAACTAAGGATATGCATTTACTGTTTTTAAAAGTTAAAGAAAAACATTATTGAATGTGAATTTCATGTGTTATTTCAACGCCAAAAGTTTGATCAATTAAGAACTGTATTTTTATTTGATTGGTATGTAGGTGACACCAACATTGATGATTTTTAATTTTTTATACATTGCTTCAAAACGACAATCCTGATATCATAAAAAAACTTTCATATTTCATATATATGTTAATGAAAACATGATAAGGACATCATTCTCAGCTATATACTATTTGTTAAATATAATGATTCGTACTATCATGGGCCGGTGGCCTAATTACTTTCAATAAATATTTGTCATTGTCATTGTCAATAGTAAAAGTGAAAAACAATTATGAGCCTCCCCCCTGTGATATGGACGCACAGATGTTATTTGGGGGTCATTTTTGAGTATGCAAGCTTAAATTCGAACCCAGGTCCCTGTAAAAATGTATCGCATGGTGCATATATGAGAAATTCTTTCCTGTGTAATAGATTTCCAAATAAGGAGATGAATACGACAGCTTCTAGAAAGCGCGCGAAAAAAAAAATCACGTGATCTGTTTGCCTGCAAAAATATCACGTGGTGTTATTTCTTCAAGTAGAAAGCGATTCCATTGGATGAATCTCTCCTTTTAACTGTCTCGCGAGATTACAAATTAGCAAGTAACAAATACACCCTGATCACGTGTTCAACATATGAGAGTTATTTATAAAAAGGTCGACACATCCATGTTTATCTTTCATTCTTTCTTACCATACGAAAGGAAAACAATAGAGCAAAATAAAAAAAATCTTCCAACCCTTTTTGCAATAAAATTAATTTGGGTCGTTGCGATTTCTTTGGGTCGGTCGGTAAAGGGCAAACAAACGTAATTTTAATTTAGGCCTAACATTGATTGAACCCCTACTTACCTAATCTGAGTCTCTGGGAGCGTTCAGGGGGTTGGTTTCTGTAATTTTTCCCAGCATTTTATTGCTGACAGGTTAAATGAGCTTGCCTGAAAGGGAAAGTTTGGTCTGCAATATGCAAGTAACAAACAAGGGCAATTAATACCGAAACTGGATTCTTACATTTTCCATAGGCGACCATTGTAGCAATTTGGGCTATGGCGCTTTCCCAACAGTAGAACTAACCCAGAAACCTATGTAACCCGGCTGAAAGAGTCGGACCCGAACAGGGCTCGAACTCGGGACCTCTTGTCCCCTAGGCTAACACTCTACCGTGTCGCTATAAAAGCTAGCTCTATAGCAAGGCAGTATAAGTATCCCCTTATACAAACACATAGCTACAGAGTTATTGTCTATCTATGGGACAGACCTCTATGGGACAGACCACTATACTACATACTCCTCCTCCAGTCCATATGAATATTCGTCCTCGAATCATTTAATTTTCTACACCTACTACTCTATCTCACATCACTGCGGGTAATTTATATTGGGCGTCAATGTAACCCGGCCGAAAGAATCCGACACGACAAGGGCTGGAATTTGGGACCTCTTGTCCCGTAGGCGAACACTCTACTGTGTCGCTATAAAAGCTAGCTCTAAAGCAAGGCAGTATCCCCTTATAGTTATACAAACACATAGCTACAGAATTATTGTCCATCTATGCCTCTATGGGACAGACCTCTATGGGATAGACCACTATGCTACATAAATGGTGCCCAATAAGCAGATGGAATAAATAGGGAAGGATAACTGATGAATGAAGACAGGATAACTGAATGAGGACATTCTTTTTCCATGAAGGGAGAGATATATTCAGGCTGTGAAGGAAGAGATATATTCTAGCCGTGAAGGTAGAGAGATATTTAGGCCAAAGAGCGAAGAAGTGGACGGATCTAAGACTAAGAGACATAGATGTAATGTTCGGTCGACGTTGGATTGTGCACTATAGGATTAATTGGACTCAATGAATTCCTGTGACAGTGGACTTATGTATTATAAGACATCCTCGGTACCCAGGCTATTCATAAAATATATGATACCCTGGGCAAATTGGCTAGCGAAATTTCGTAAAGCATGCGCCACGATTTCCTCCGTAACAACACTGTAATTTTAGTATCGCAAAAGGTTTGTGTCATGCGGCCAATCAAAAGGATGCATTTCACCTGATAAATTATTCATGAGTACGAGATTTGTACAGCCAATTTGCCGGCCAGGGTATCATATATTTTATGAATAGCCTGGCCGGGTACCGAGGATATAAGAGTGACCGTGGACATATTATGATGAGAGTGTCATTGGACTTGTATAAAACTCAAGGATAAAAGTTAGACTATAGTTGATTTAAAACTGTTTGTGAGTACCAAATTTTGTTCTTTAAATATATAGAATATGGGCAAGTACAAACAATTATTGGACCCATTGATGAGATTGCGTATAAATATTTCTTCATCTCTCTGTTTATCCCTGAAATTAAAGAAAAGTGGCGAACAAATGTCTCCTTAGTCCAAATATTTTAGAGTTTCGGTTTCTCGTTTTATCATCTGTCATTTTTTGGTCAACCTAATATGCAGGATAATAACAAAATGAAAAATGAGCATATGCGATGTCTTTTTTTGAAGGACTAATGTCTCCTAAAAATTTAAAGTGGCTCCTAAAATTTATAAGTGGCGAACTTTATTTCCATGTGGCGAAAGTGGTGACAAAAGAAAGATTCAACCCAGAGCAGGCCCTGCGTGTAGTATTTAAGAACTTGCATGCAAAACCCTAACCAAAGTGTGACGTGGACGCCAGGGTGAGTAGTATAGCTCTCATATTCTTCGAATAGTCGAGCTAAAAACAAACAATGTTGATGTCCAATGGGAGACCTCTCCAGTCTTATAAATGAATTCATCTGAAATTCCGATCTGATTTACTTCCCTTTGACCATAAGACTAAAGTGGGTGTTTAATCTTAAAACAAATAATTTGAATATAACTATATATTGCACTCTTTAATTGGTCGTTGTGATGGGTCCACTGGGGGTATTTCGAACAACAGACTTGTCTCGGTGGATATATCTCCATAACGGTTAAAACCACTATTGTTTACATTTTTAAGCCGTGGGAAAATCACATTCCAAAGTGATGACGTCATACGACCAATTCCCTCTTAGTGTTATTTACTACAATACTATCTTTGGTCATAACCCTTATTATATCATAGATTACATACTTATTTGGTGGCATTCATTCTGTGATTGAAAGCTCAGTTCCAGTATACCCAATACGACTGTTATCCAACATTGTTTCTGTCTATTTTTACCGTTGTTATATTCCCCGCGTCTGCAGACAATCTGTAAAATCACAATCTACAGTCTTACAATACCAAGACACCTGCAATCAATACATTGTATGGGGACTAAGTATATTTAATTACCTACCTCTATAGTAATTTTATTCCTGATGTAATTTTAAATCCATTTATTTACATTGTTTAGATCCATTATTTTAAAACATCAACAAACGCATGGTGGGAAAATCTATTTTTAGACCTATTTCTAGGTATACTCAACAAATTTACAGAGTTTTCTCCCTTTGACCATACATTAATTTTATTTGAATCAATTCAGGGACACTATATTACAATATAGGGTCCCTGATCAATTCAACAACTTTTTATACATAGAGAGCTCTGCTCTTGTAGCAGACAGCATTGTGTGCAAGGATTCTCGACAACCTCTCCGCTGTTCGGAGGTCCATTTTCGGATAGTACGAGGGGCCATGCACATTGATGTACAATTATCTATTCATCAAACTGTTTAACAAACACGGAGGCGGTGGTAGCTGGGCTCGGGTCCTCCTCCTGTTATATGAAGTAAAATCTGTGTCGGACCAACGCGGACCAATTGCTCCAAATCTGAGTCAGTGGAGTATGGCCTGCAGCATATGGATGTTATGTCCCCGTATACGCAGGCATTGCGTGTCGGGTGAATGGCGATATCTGGGAGGGATATCCTCCCCGACATGTTCTGTTTGGGGTGTGCGCGGGTAGGGGTATACATCTTGAGGTGTGTAGTGGGGCACCTCTACTGAATCCCCTTTTCAGTCCAACACAGATTTTACTTTTCGTAATTACATGTATATTCCATTTGAAAATCGACGACTTAAGAAAACGCTGTGACAAAAGGGAAACACTGGTCACAATGATTGACCTTTGTCTCGATTTGCCACAATGTTTTGAATTTTGTGATTCAATAATATACTTTCACTTCTAAAGATTTTCCACATTTTCTCAAGATGTTTCCAAAGTCATCTACTGCAAATTGAATGAGAGACGCTCAGGAACATTTGGGTATTGCTAATAAATCCTAGAAGCTTTCTAGAAACTTCCGAAAATTACAGTTTCCTTTTTGACATAATTTCGTCAAGATGACCCCTTCGTGCATAAGTGTCACATAACGCCTAGGTTTGTTTTCCTGGATCAGCGTTCAATTGTATGTGGGATTGAAGATCAGGGCTCTGTGTTCGATTCCTGCCCAGCGATTTTGGTTGACTGCAGACACATTGTCTTTGACTTGTACAAGCAGTAACGTATTACTGGACTGTCGCCGTGATATCATCGACGTCAGTCGATTTATCTTATGTTTATCAATGTTTTCAAAAGGACGAAGATATTTTAATAACAATAACTCAATAATAGTGATAATGACAGTGATAAGTTGGGCTACTTTTCGAACAATGTTTTCAAACTGTCCTATGATTTACGCCAGACTCTTCAATACATCTTCATGTGATGCTCAAAGTTGGAGATCTGTCACGATATTTATACTTAATCCATGTTTAAACAAACAAAAACACAAAGTCAAAACTTTAAATAATAAAAAACATTTAATAATTGCATTGGTCTTTAAAAACCATATAAAATAAGGAAAAAAGTAAATCACAGATGCAAATATATTTCTCCCTCTTTCCCTGTTTATCTCTCTATCTAACTGTCAGTCTCCCTCTATGTGTGTGTACATGCATGTGTGTCTATTCGCCCCCTCCCCCACCCTGTTTCTCTGTATGTGTGTGACCCCCCCCCCCCCCCCCCCACACACACACACACACAACGCGCGATCTCTCTCTCTCTCTCATTTAAGTGTGAAACACGAATTAAATTATCAAGTATAAAAAAGTTTTAAGCGGATTATATTTACTGAATTACACAAGGTAGGCTTGCTAATAATAATTTACAGTAAACCAGTTTAAACATGAAAGCAGTAGAAAAATAAATGATCTGAATGACGCATGGAAACAGTTGCCGGATAATCACTGATAGATAAGTTTTATCAAAATTGTTAAATATGCGGGTCATCATAAATGAAACAAATATAGATCAAGTCCTGAATTAATACAATTTAAATCATAAATAGAAATATATGAATTAACTAATTTAAAAAATAAATGATGGAAACCAAAAACCAATATTGATAAGATTTGTATCAACTGAGTGTACCAGACAACACGGCAGACTAAATAATGTAAACAAAGCAATGCATATTAATAAGGGAAGGTAATCTCGTGACTAGGTAACCATGGAAACAAAAGAACATTCATGAAACACGTTCATGTTATATAAGTGTTACTATGTAACAGTGTATACCATTAACCAAGGATGGGATATTATAAAACTCTGATAACAGTTACCAAGTGGTCATCAGTAGGCAGGACATGACCGACATAGAGTCTATCTCTGTATACACAAATAGCCCAGGGCCCCGACTTTATCGACTTTATCGACTTGAAATCTACGAGAGACTCGAAACTCTCTAAACGAGAATCGAGTCGGTAAACTTTGTGTTGACCAAAGGCACTAATATAAATATTATTGTTGTCTGGGTCTACACTGATCCCACGTGGAAATGACCCTTTTATTGTTTTGTGATAGACTACTTTTCCCTTATCGTTCATACAAAGTACTTTGTGGTTACCCCAGTCAGTTAAATAGAACCTTCCAGAACAAACAGCGAGATCAGGCACATAGTGTAAATGAGTGTTTATGGTTTTTATCGTGACTCCGTCTGTGGACATCACGCATATAAACCAGGGACCAAGACCATAACCAAGGTACTCATTACTACAGAGGTAAACAATCTGATCTCCACTAAAGTCTATAGAATGACAGTGTTTCTCCGTTGTTATAGATTTAGTGATTACGGCAGGATTTTGTGTTAAATTAATAAACAATATTCTACGTTCCCCTGGCAACGTAACAGCTAGCATACATTGTTTATTGGGCTTTGATGGGTTGGGAACGGAAATATCAGTAGTGGGAATTATGCCCTGCTTAGTGGGTTCTCGTTTTACAGAAAAAAAGGTTTTAACGGCAGCACGTAAGCGGTTGAACGGTTTAACATCGGACGACACACTGGCGGCCATTACGACCTGCTTAGTGGGTTCTCGTTTATCCCTTATTTCTGTTACACCGTAAGGTTCAGACCCAAACCGTATATAGCGTTGTAATATGTGCGAACCAATACTGAATACTTTAATACAATGATTATAATTATCAGAAACAACCCACCTTGTGTCATCCAGTCCACATAATCCAGTTATCAAATAACTAACACTTTTATCCAATTCATGTTTAACATTAACTCTATCGACCACAGAAACTTTCTCTCTATCAAACATTACCTTTCTCTCACTATCACTCTCATTCCTCATTTCATTCAGAAATCCCTCGATCTGTTCATCTCTCTCACCCCTCTTACTCTCTATTTCTATCATACGATGGGATTTATCGTGCCTCTCATAACATCTACCACACACATACTGTTGACATATATAACACAAAAATAAAGCGGAGATTTTACTTAAATCTAATAAAAAGCAAATGTCGCATGTTTGTTTATTCCACACTGGTTTAAGTGGTTTTACAGTTTGTAATGTCTCCTCTCTTATTTCATCGACTTTAACTTGACCGGACCTGTTTGTTTCAGCCATATCCATGGGAGCCTGTGCCATTTTTCTGTAAAAGAAAGTGCATGTAATTAATTGACCATTTATAAAGAAAACGTAACATAATATTTCTGGGGGAAAAAATGAGTTACCAGTATATCTTATTTCATGAACTTGGTCTTAACTAGTCTAATAGTTTTATTTGAAATTTTAATTCAATGAGTTCATGATGTTAACCCTTAATAATTACTTTTAGATAACAGATAAGTGTAAAAATTATAGTAAGAGTATACTGAAGTAACTGAATGAAAGTAAACGGAATTTAACTTATTAATGTCGATTATGATAGTATATGCCATGATGAAAGGAATAAACCCTTCGGTATTTATGACAAGTGTGGAAAAAGATCTGACAGTAAAACCCCTATCTGATCCATATTCACACTTCTTGTTAGACGTTTCTTGGACGTTTCAACCAGTGTAGATCAAGAACTGATTAAGCGAAAATGCAGTTTTATTTGGGTGTACACCGACTGTATGGTTTTCCCTGAGCAAATATCATATCTGATATATATTCAAACTGTTCATTAGAAGATGGATGTTTCCTTTAGTAAGTTGCAATTAGTGTGCAGAACCAGATCAGATAACATGAAAGAGTAGTTTGAGCTGGGTCTACAGTGAAGACAAATATCCTTTTGGTTGGCTATGATCAAGGATCCTATTTCTACAACAATCACTCAGTCTACTGTTAACATATTCACAAATTATAATAGCAAATCTTACCACTTTTTGGTATGTTATCAATACACAATAAATAACCAAACTCGAAGACCACCACGATGTAGATTTACTGACTGGCTGAAAACATAGGAATAAAAGTCAATTAAAGTTAAAATCACATGCTTTTCAGTATTTAATTGAGAAATATATCATTTATATTCTGATTAACTCATTGTTTCACAGACAAACTGAGAATAATTAATTCATCAGGATATGTTTGTTCAGGGTTTACTCTTGTTTTTACTTTATATAGATCCAGACACCTTAACATAGTGTATAAGTGAACTGTCAAATAAACGGGGCTGGTAAGACAGTAAACACTTTATATTTCTATGTATTCTGAATGTGTTATGAAATCATCATGCAACAGTTAAAAACTAAAGGACTTTAAGTGTCTGACCTACCATGTATATTGACATTTCTGATTTTAGGTTCAGATCACCCAGTCCCTTTATTAAGTCTTATCTGAAACAACTCAAGTTGGCTGAATTTCCTAACAAACTTGGGTAAGTAGTGTGTGAACTAGTTAGATCTTGATAAGACTGTGTGGATACACATAGTAATCTGGATCAACACTAGTTGTAAAGGCAAACGAGTAACTTGTCAGTTACTTGTCTAGGGCACGGTCTCTATACAGATATTGTTGCTTCAAGCTATATTTTATGAAGAAAATGCACACTTAGATCCCTGATGTGTTTGATCTCGTGGTAAGTATCTTATAAAATTACCAATATCTTATAATCTATAGTTTTTAATGTTTTTTAAAGTATTTAATAGAAAGATTTATATCAATAATTGTAAAATAAGAAGAAAAAGCGAATGAACTATAATTGACTTACCCTCGATCCTTTTCTTTAGACACAATTGCCCAAACACCAAACACAGATCACTGGTTTATTGGCAGACTTTCTGAAATAAAATAAATGACCGAGTGAATAATTTAATAAATGACAACAATGAAAGGCTAAACGAATGAATATAAATATAAATAAATAATATCTTTTAAATGAGCCGTGCTTTAAGACAATATACTACATGGTCATCTTAACCTGTTTTAACAAGCAAATTACCAAAGATCCATTTGGATAGCCATACTATCTGATCCGTGCTTTTAGGGACAATATGCTGCATGGTCATCTTAACCTGTTTTAACAAGCAAATACCAAAGATCCATTTGGATAGCCATACTATCTGCGAGTTTCAGTATCTGATTAAACTATTCACTGTCTAACGGAGGCTTCAATCTTCAATCCTGATCGTCTCTCGGACTAATAAGGGACCAGTGAAAACCAGATCAAACTCCTTGGATGCGCAGGGTGATCAGGGTATACACATATAATAAATCCAATATTTGGTTTTCCTGAAAGGTTGCTAACATTGAATGAATAAACTGAAGAATGACATAAACATATTAACATGCACTAAAACACAATACCTTATCAACTAAATAAACCAAGAAGATAAACGTGATTATTTCAAAACAATGAATCTGCAGTCCACACGTCGTGATGCTCATGTTCGTGTATTCTAAAAGAACGCTTCGGTCGAGTTTCAAAATGACGTCATTATTCTAATGACATCAGTAATGACGATTCATATCATGCGCAAGTTTGTACTTTTAAAACTAGCCGTTTCCCGAGAAAACGATTATGGCCTCTGCGAAATGTATCGACCCCGATCAACATGCGCAGTCCTCGTAGGCTAATCCTGGCCGACACATTCCGTCTCAGGGCTATGAGGTATAGAGTAATGACTCCTGAAGTAGAAAATTCACAGGAGGCGAAAAGTGTCTGCCCAGATTAGCCTGGGCGGCATGCTTAGACTGATCCGGGTCGATACTTTACGCAGAGTCCACAATGTTGGTTTTCTCGTGGGACGGCTCATAGATAGTGATCCTCTTAAACATTTCCAGGCTAATTATTCATAAACAATGTTGAAGACTTTGATCAGATTGCATATAAGTGCGGCTCATTGTGAGTTTCCTGTACACATAGCGAGGCTCAATAACAGTTCGATCTATATTATAGTCAACTATATGGCTACTGAATATCGATGGCTCGGCGCAATACTAGGCTAACTCTATATTTTTTCAAAGTTGGTTTTATTATAAATTTTGAACAATGATCAAACTCTCCTGGTTCACTTAAAAGTTCTTGATTATATTCTAAGTATTAACAAGGATATTTGAATTTCAAGAAAATATGCTAAGTCAAATCATTCTTTTTTTGAGTGCAAAACTATGGCTAAGTAGAGTTAGCTATAGTTTTGCACCGACAATATCATAAATTTAAAAAAAAATGTTAGTGCAAAACTGTAACTAACTTGACTTAGACATAGTTTTGCACTGAGAAATAGTATTAATCATATACATGTTTCTCTCTTTTGTCCTATTTTAAAACATGTAAAATAGAAAAAAAGTGTTTTAAAGCAACCAAAATGTTCTTTATAATTAAGAAAGCCTCAAAATGGACACAATAAGCCCTGGAGGAGATAATAATCAAAGGGAAAAATGTTTATTACAATGTAGTAACAGCCTCATCTGGTGTACAGAAAGAGGAGTATCTACTTGTGAGTGATCTTCCAAATCAGTGGAGCAGTATTAAAATCTGATGCAGGTTCAATTTTAAGAGTTAAACCTTATGTAAGTTTGCATCAAACCATAAGAAAGATAAAACAAATCCTTTTCTTAACAATGAAATGCTTAGTAACACCTCATTCAAGTAACAAAAACAGTATGGTAGAAACCAATGGAAATGTAGTGTTCACATCACACTGTAAGTTTGAAAACTTGATCCTGTTTTGCATCAAGTTTGGGTGAACCAGAAATTGAATTCATAACATTTGAAGCCACACATGTAGATATTGTGTAGAATACATGTACTGATACAAGTGAATCAAATAATCTTTCTGACATATCAGAAGGAGTATATTCCTATATTCTTAAAATAATTAATTGATTGATTGATTGAGATTTAACGCCGTTTTTAACAATTTCTCAGTTATATCACGGCGGCCAGTTCACCTACTCATGCATTTCCTGGTTTTCTCACACCAGTACTCCACACAACAATCTTCCTAAGCAACTGGCTGCTTTTCCACATAGACTAAGCTCATTGGTGGAAGACGAATGACGCGTGTCGCATCGACTTTTGTCAATCCTCGGAAGAAAGTTGGCCGAGCCGGGATTCAAACTCGCAACCCCTGGATTGACAGCCCGCGTCGCTACCGGCATTCAAATAATTAAAGACACAAACGATGAGAAAATCAAAAGGATTGAAGAATAACTTCAACAATGTAGTTTAGGTTATGACAGTGAACATAGTTTAATGTCTGTTCATAATGACTATGAACTTCCTACAGCTGTGTCATCTGAAGATGACATCCCATTATCTAAACTCAAAAATCTTGAAGTCTGATACTCTTGGTTAGATTTAGAGCACATCTCTTCTGGTATTGAATAAATGTTCTCACAATTTGAGAAGAAAATGTTGAATGAAACTTACTAAGAATCAAGTTTATCCAATTGTATTCTTCCAAAAAGAAAAAGAATAGAAACAATAGGTGCAAACTGAATTGAGTAGAAAGGTGTATGACATTAGGAAAATTTAGTTGATAAATCAGTTTCACCAAATGAAATGGAGCTCAGTTACTGTTATAAAGTAGAAAGAGGATCTAATAGTAAAGTAACTGACAAAACACTAATGCCCAAGTTAAAGAAATTGTTCCAACTATTGTTGAGAGTGAATAACAACAGTGCATTAATTTTGAAAATGAAGATATAGTTGAAGACATTAACATGGAAGACTGCAAAGTTGGTAGCTGATCAGAGTGAAATACAATTTGAAAGTCATGGATCAGGGTTTGGGCAATTGGCTGCAGAAATTATTGAAGAAGCTATGGGGTTAGCATTACAATTGACTGGTTAGTGTCAGGATAAATGGACCAGTAATACTGGTAACTTATCCAGGAAATGATGTGATATAACTGAAAAATTGTTGATAGCGGCATTAAACACCAAACAATTGGAAGTTAGGAGATGCAATATATAATAAAGGCAGTTTCTTTTTAAGTATTCTGCTCCACAGAAGAAGAAAGTAGTAAACAGTCCAGTACCATTAGTCAGAAATGAGTTAATTAATTTATGTGGATTTTGTCATTAAATTGTACAAATATTAGGGTTTGCAAGACATTTTTTCTCCAAACTTTGAATATTTCTCCTCAGAAAGTTCACATAGCCTTCAAAAATGCTTAAATCATTATTCAAACTGTAGAGTCACACACAGAAGGACAATTATTCTGTTCATGCCTGTATTGAAAGGGCAAGTAGTCAAATTAGTGTATACACAACTAATTTGTAAGAACTGCATGACATAAAAATCCAAACCATGCTCAAGCCCCAGTCCATCCGACCGCCCGTACTGAAATTTGGCTGATCCGGGGTCGGATCCATGTTGGGTCCGGGATAGTCCTGGATGGTCTGTCATGGTCAGGGACACCACCCCTGCAATTTTAAACTCTTTAAAATTGCCTTGGTCATCCGGGACCGGCCAGGAGGATTCTTTAATTCGGGGTAGTCCGAGACGGTCTGTGTTGCGACCTTGTTAGCTACTAGAAGCTGCAGTGGTGGTACCTGGGTCAGATCCTTGTTGGCTCCGTGTTCATACATTGAGGTGCCGTGTTGGGTCCGTGGTGACGATGTTTTGCGACTTAATTTCACCCAGGATCATCCCGGATCAAGATATCTATTGATCCGGGTGTACCGTGTTGCTCCGTGTTGAGTCCGGCTTACGTGTGACTGTAGCTTTAGGAAATGAACTTGTCATATTATTTTTACTTCAAGTCTGTTTCCAAATACTCAATTTTTTATCAGGATTAAGAAAGGAACAAGGTTTTCGGACAGAGTCAAAATAGAATCTAACAATTCCAATATAGCAGAAATTTAGTATGATAACAATGGTCCAGTAGACTCAGTGGTTAAGAAGGTCAAACACTGTTCTGAATGTGATTGTGAAAGATATTGAGCTAAATATATTGCAAAAGGACTACTCCATGATAACATTTGAGAAGTACAAAGAGCTTATTTCCTTATGTAGGTAGGGTGTGATCCCTGATTCCCATCACATCGCTCTATGCAGTCATTTCTCATGAGATTCCCAACTAATTCATAGTACTGTAAGGCTATTTTGTTTACCAATATGTACAAGTTAACTACATAACTATTTGACTCTTTGCTCCATAGTTATTTTCTTGAACAGTCCACCAAATCGAAAGCATTAATTCACAACTTATCAATAATGGGTGAATTATGTTCACATTAACTGACAGAGTTGAAAATCTGTGAAGGAAAGGTTCAGATTGCTCGTTACGAGTGATCTTGAATTTTCTTCACTGTTCCAAAAGGCCTTCTTATCCTACAACTATTCCTACATTGCTTCCAAATGCCTGCTTTTTTGGATGCGAGGAAATGCAGATTTATGGAGCAATGAATAAATAGTTTGAGGGCCATTTTATCAAACATTTTAAGATAAATATTGGTAATCCTGCTCGATAGTCATTTTCTTGGACTGTACTAACTTGGAAGCATCAAGTCACCACTTATCAGTAATTAATGAACAATGGTTACATTTACTGTCAGTGTGACAAACAGTACAGGAAGATTTCAGATTGCTTCCTACACTGCTTTCAAAGGCATACTGTATTGGGTGCCAGAAAAGGCAGTTTTATGTAGCAAAGATTTAATTTATTTTTTTGATGTATATATAGCATTTTGTTTAAATAGGCAAAATAAAGTTATAAATTTATCAAAATATTGAAATTTTAACTCTTCCTGCACCCTTTTCCACTCTGTCATTAAATATAAACATAATTTAGCCATTACTAATAATAGGCAAATAAATGCTTTCAATTTAGAAAGAGTCCAAGAAAACTTTTATGGAGCATGTTCTATTTATTGCATTGTTTAAACTTCAAAATAACTTCAAAATTAAATTGGTGAAATATATCTTACTTGACTTGGTATAGGTTTACATAAAAAAAGATCAACATTTCATTAATTTTAAGTGCAAAACTATGTCCAACTTGACTAAGGTTTAGTTTTGCCCTGAGTTTTTATCAACAAATCATTGATTTTCAGTGCAAAACTATGTCTAACTTGACTTAAGTTTAGTTTTGCGCTAAGTTTTTTTCAACAAATCATTGATTTCCAGTGCAAAACTATTGCTAACTCAAATAATTGATTTTAAACTATTAAGAAAGAGTTTCAGATTAAAAAGAATATGATCATTAGTTTTGAAACATTTATCAGCATATAGAACAGAAAAAATACCTACAAAATATCAAAAGGGAAAACATGTAAACAGTTTTTTCACTCTCCTGTAAAAAAATTGAAAATAGAGTTAGCCTAGTATTGCGCTGAGCCATCGATATCATATTCTTGCCTCCTTGTCAAAATCACACTATTTAGTATTTAGCTTTTATTTGGAGACTCTGACCTCCTACTGAGGGTGCAGAGATGGCTACTTTTACGTTTCGCCAAGGAGCCCATTTTGTTCAAGAAGAATTTAAACTTTCCACTATAAGAATATGGTGAAAATTAACCTGCCCTTTATGGTAGTGTAATATCAGCTGACACTGCTTGAACAAGTGTTCCCCTATATACTGCATGTAAAACAGGTGAACCCAGAAGCGGGACCAATTTTAAACCAGTGGGCATTATTTGAACAATCATGGTGGAGGACCACAATACAGTGCTACACATCATATATCTAAGCTCTACGCATTTCAGACAAGGACATTTTCAAATTTTCTCCTTATAAAACAGGTGATCCGCGGGGCGGGGGTAAATTGTGTAATGTACATAACGTAGCTTTAGTACACCACTGTAAAACTGTATTCGGTCTGTAATGTACATAACGTAGCTTTAGTACACCACTGTAAAACTGTATTCGGTCTGTAATGTGCATAAAGTAGCTATAGTATACCACTGTAAAACTGTATTCGGTCTGTAATGTACATAACGTAGCTATAGTACACCACTGTAAAACTGTATTTGGTCTGTAATGTACATAACGTAGCTATAGTACACCACTGTAAAACTGTATTTGGTCTGTTATGTACATAACGTAGCTATAATACACCACTGTAAAACTGTATTCGGTCTGTAATGTACATAAAGTAGCTATAGTACACCACTGTAAAACTGTATTCGGTCTGTAATGTACATAACGAGCTATAGTACACCACTGTAAAACTGTATTTGGTCTGTAATGTACATAACGTAGCTATAGTACACCACTGTAAAACTGTATTCGGTCTGCAATGTACATAGCGAGCTATAGTACACCACTGTAAAACTGTATTCGGTCTGTAATGTACATAACGTAGCTATAGTACACCACTGTAAAACTGTATTTAGTCTGTAATGTACATAACGTAGCTATAGTACACCACTGTAAAACTGTATTCGGTCTGTAATGTACATAACGTAGCTACAGTACACCACTATAAAACTGTATTCGGTCTGTAATGTACATAACGAGCTATCGTACACCACTGTAAAACTGTATTCGGTCTGTAATGTAAGGGATATAATTGAGCTGTACTCTAGATACTGTCAAGATTATTTCTGGACGAGTGTAGATTGTCCTGCACATCTATCCAATATGATATCGGTGTATACTGTTAGTCAGAGGTAGTATGAAGGCTTTTGTTACCTAAACACATGAATGCATATTAAATTGCAACCATGTGCAGACTGATCTGTTTCTTAACTACTCGTACAGCACTTTGGTTGGTTTTCGAAAATCTCAGCTCAGTTACACATCTATTAGTTGAATATCTACTGACACATAAAGCATTGCGTTGAATCCGCAATTTCGACCGATTCAAACGGATTTATTTCATATTCATGTATTATTCTTTGACTAGATTTTCAAAAAAAAAAAATTGGGTCGGTTATATACATATATATTATTTTTCAATTTACGTTTCGCAGATGCAGATAAATGTTATCCGTACAGCATTGTATTACACCATTATTACAACGTAAATACATTTTTGATTGAAATCTTGTAGAGGAGACAATTTGTTAAGTCTAAAGCATACACTAAATCTTGTTGGATCATTGAAAGAAGGAATTAGATCAAAATGCATGTAGATAGATATCGATATAGCATATATCTAAAAAGACGTAACGTAAAAAGGTCAGGCTAAAAAGTGTAAAGCCACCCTGACACTGGAACGAATTTTGTCCCCGCAATGCCACGCAATGCGGTGCCATTTCGGTGCTACGCAGCGGAGCGTGAAGCCGTGTTTGCGGCCTGTTCGCGCACTGTACACGCATAAGTTATGCACTTTCTACGCAATGCGCGGACAAAAATGGGCCGCATTGGCACACGAAATGGCACTACTTGTTTACGCATATATAGGTTAAGTATTGTTCGCGCATTGTTCATGTCTATTGTCCCGCAGTGTCACGCACGACACGCATAGTTCCCGCTGTCTTTCCGCATCGCAATGCATTGCCCCCGACGACTTCGCGCATGCGTGAAGTCGTCGGGGAAACTTTTGGTCACGCTTTTGTCCCGCTTGGCGGCACGCTATATATATAGCTTGTAGTTTCACACCTAACTTAATTCCTCGACCCGCTGTGGACGATTGCACGCATTTACACGCACCGTCGGCAGTGTTTGCGCCGACTTCGCGCATTGTTCACGCATTGACATGCATTGATACGCACCGCCGGCAGTGTACGCGCCGAATTCGCGCAGTGTTCACGCATGGTTTACGCACATGGTACGAACATTTATGCGTGCCGAATTATTGAAAATTTCAACATTCTCTCTACGTCATGGCACGCACTCCTCACGCTCGTTCACGAATACTTTAATCATTGGCACGACGAATTGCGTTGCATTGCGGGGACAAAATTCGTGCAAGTATCAGGTTGGCTTAACGCTTATTTCAAAAATGACGTGAACTTAACGTTCATTTGAGAATCAAGTAAAGATAACGTAAACGTAGTAATTACTTGTTTTAAGTCGCAGTTATATCCGGATTAAAATATAAACAATTTCGTCATAAGTTTCGATTTAAGCTTTAGATAACAGATAAATGTTCATTTCATATATATATATGCAATACACGCAAACAGCGACAAACAAGTGTAAGTTACAAAATTGAAATCATACAAGAACATCAGTGATTTTGACTTTGCCTATGATTTTGCTGTTTTTGCAATTCTTTTTCAGCAAGTCTTTTTGCTTGTGTCTTTGTTTTCGTTTCATGGTGACTCGGGGTTTCTGGGAATAACATATTTTGCATTTCGCTTTGTTGAAATATAAAAAGAAATGTCTCCCTTCGTCTGCCGCTGTTTTCAACGTGTTTTTTTTAAAATGAGAGGTTACGCTACTTTTTTCTTCTTATTTGATGAGCCTGAAATGATGTTGAAACAAATCTTTTCAATTTTGTAATTCAGAAGTGCCACCAAATTGACCAGTTTTTACTCAATTGTATAATGCAAAAGAACTAATAGTTTGCATGACGTTCTGACGCGGATTTTAACGTAAGGGGACATTTTTAAGACTTATGATTTTTTTTATACATTTCATGTTTTTCAATAAAAAAAACACAACAAAAAAATTCACCATTTTTGCTGTGTGCTTTCTATGGGAAAAACGTATTTTTATGTATATTTTTTCATTTTAATAATTTAAAGTAAACATATTTTTATAAGAAAATACTTATCAGTCGTTTAATACCTGCCCCATTCACTAGAGTAACATGAATTAATCGGTATGAGATAATATATCAGTTATTAGTATATCAGTTACACTGGTAACGTATTTTTGACATAAAAAAAAGTGAGTGTCACTAATTTTATTTTTCTCTTTATCAGCCTCCATGTTATTTAATTTCACTGTAAACCATTGAAAATGTCGCCAAATCCTTCCTGTAGTCTGCCGAGGAAACAGACGTAATTTTACGCTATATCAAATATAATTTACGTTTTTAAGGCTGTTTTGTAGTTTTCGTCGCAAATTTGTGTTTAAACTTATTTATTTTACATCGATTGCGAAACAAGCTTTAAGCTTATATTAATCACGCTCGATATCTGCTTCCTGGAAACTTAACCAGTACTCGCGCCGTTTGTGTGGAAAACTCCCAAAGGCAGAACCCGCTCATCACGGGATTCGGGACCTTTGGTACAAGAGGCCGACGCTCTACCTCTGTACCACTGTCTTCCACACAATTTATGTTACACTTCATCTTCATTTGTTCATGGAAAATGGCCAGTAAAATGATGTGTTAATTTTTCTCAATTATTGTATCTGAAGCATATAGAAAGATGCGGATTTCATTTCTAAATGTAAGTGTATGAAACGTATTGTATTTAATAGAGTAATAAGGAAAATATGCAAACAAGTATTCAAGAATGTTTGGCGATTTTTTAGTTTGCCTGACCTTTTTACGATACGTCTAACTAAGCTTAAGCGCTTGTAATTGTTGGAAAAGTTAAACACTTCTTTTGGATTAATTAATAGGGAGAGATGAACCTGCTTGTAACAGTATGTGCCTCTTCATTTTATCGATGCACACTACGTTTATAAACATGATCAAACTCCGTGTAAATATGCGAGTTTACACAAGCGGAACTACGTCACACTTTGAGCGATGATTACGTCATTTCATATGCGATGTTACTATCACTGATTTCTCATGGAGCGGCCCAAATGCACAAGGTCCAAATAGTGTCCAGAAGGCTGGCCATTAATATATAATAAGGAAGCTAACATTTGACAAACCCTAGCCCCTGGATAATTCACGATTGCTGACCTGTGTCCAATTCCAGAAAACTTACTTAGCGTTGAGTAATTCTTTTAACAATTTCATTTCTTAACAAAGTAACGATTTATATGAACTTAGTAAATTACTTAGTAAACATTCCACCATTCGTGTTTTACAACATTTTCGAAAAAACTATAATGATGAAATTTACTTTTAAGTATTTTTAAAAGTCTTAAATAGCGCTAAGTACGTTTGGTGGAATTGGAGCCTAGTCTCACATTCCCTACCATTTTCACCCATAAAATCTTATCTTAAAACTAACAAGTGGCAAAGAGAGAAGTCACCGTTATAAATAACGCTTCAGATTGAACACTTTTTTATATTTAATCATTATTTGTTTGAGGGAAATCATATATTTTTTGAATGGCCGTATGGTGAAAAGGAAAATCAAAGATTAGATTACATATATGTGTATCGGAGCCTTGGTTTATTCAAAAATCTCGAATGTCGATGTTCGTGTGGTGTTTTCTATCTGCTTACCACTTAAACCAGTATAGATCTGTAACAGAAATAGTGTTGGAAAACAGACGCTGGTCCATTTAGATTGTGTTTAATTAATGAAAATAGGTACACCGTCCTCATGTACAGTATGTTAGTTATATCTCGGTAGTCAGCCCACCTACCATTTAAATTCTCGTACCAGTACATCGCTTTACATTCTTAACCCTTTCCCACATACAACAAATATGTGGCAGACGACTTTGAAAACAGAGTTACACAAAACTGAAAAATCTCCTTAAAACATTGTGGTCCCGGGAGAAAACCAACACTGTGGACTCTGCGTAATGTATCGACCCCGATCAGCATAAGCATGCCGCACAAGCTTACCCGGATAGACACTTTTCGCCTCCTGTGGATTTTCTGTTTCAGGGATCATTACTCTATACCTCAATCCCCCTGAGACGGAATGTGTCGGCCTGGATCAGTCTGCGCGGACAGCGCAGGCTGATCTGGTCGATACATTTCGCAGAAGCCATAATGTTGATTTTCTCGCGGGACGGCTCCTATATATATATTTAAAGCATAACCTACTGACAAAGGGCCAATAATGAAACACTTAGCAAATACAGAATAATCCGTTTTAGAGGACATGAAATTCGCTATTGAACCCATAAATTAGTAAAGAAATGACATCGCTCGATCGGTCCTTAATGTTGTGACTGCCTTATATAACAGAAAAATGTTAAAAATAACAGATGATGAAACCTATCTGTACAATTATTTCAAAGCTCGAGAAACTTAATATTTATGAGGCAGAGAGAGTTGGCGTTACTCTTTCGTGCGGCAATACGATCGGTCGGTAATCTTCTCTTTGATTAAAATAAAAAAAAACAAGACATCACACACAATTATTCCGGGAAAACAGACTATGGTCCCAGCAACTGTTGTTAATATATAATCAGAATTTAGAAAAATAATTCAATAGACGTATTATGCATGTTTCTGAATCCTTGCATTTGGAAATATTCAAAATTGTAACCTTCTGAATAATTAGTACAGATATTGCCTTATACGACCACATTCGACTATTAATTGTGTGCATGTGTGTAATTAAAAAAAATTATATGTAGCGTTATAGTGGTATTTTTTTTTTTTTTGTAATGGAATATTTCCAATTTTCCTTTGCTCGACGATAAGTTGGAGTTATGAAATTGAATTCAATAAAACTGTCAAAAAAATAAGACAACTATATATCTGCGCAAAAACTAATTAAGTAAAGAAACGGAATGTCACAATTAATGTACAGCTTACAGTCAGCTTACACCTTACATGCTAACCAACATTTCCACTTAAAGCACTGTGTGAACTAAACTTAAAAGGAATGTTTCTAGTACGAAAGTGTTCAAATAATTCGATTCGATACTGAACTCATGGTTTACATGGTATCACAAATGGAGACAGCAAACAATCTTTTTCCTCTAAAACTATATTATTCTTTACTCAAATGTTCTTTCCATGAGTAATCAAAATATGTTGATAGGTTATAACACATGATCCTTAGGGATGGGGCCTGTTATCACTTTATGTCTATAAGGCAAACGTGTGAAAATAATGATAAGGTTTCGAAGTAGGTTTCGGGTGGTTGTGGTAACCCTCTCAGTCTTTGTTCTAGCAAGTTTAATTTTTAAAAAAGAAAACACGACCCCTAGGGGATGGGGATTGTTTAAATTAAGTGCACATACTTTCAACCTTTAAACCTTTTGAAACTAGGGGGCTTATTTCAAAGTAAGTTCATAAATATATAAATGCTCTTTACAAAGCCCCTTAACAACGTTTTTCGAAATAGTTTGATCAGTCAAAAAGCATTGCCGCTGTGGTAGAGCTTGGTTCAATTTATATGCGTATAGTGCAAACAGGCTCTTAAAACAAATTACTCTGAAACTAGATCTACTGACTTCATTCAAATTAGTCTAAGACAAATGTACCATTAAATAAGTATGCTGCAGATTTGTTGTTTGAGAGAATGTGATAAATATCATGGATCAGAATACTGTATTGTCCTGTAAACATGAATACTCATGTGAGCGATCCGCTACATCATAGATAAACTTCTTTTAGGGTTGGCAAACATTAAGGGCAGATTTATATTCGACCGAAATAGTTTCAAAAATTAAGATAAGTGAACACGGCAATATATATATATATATATATATATATATATATGCAATGTGTCTTTTCAAAACAAAACAATAATCACAGAATTGGATTATTTTTTAACTCAATCTATGCATTACATACCGCCAAAGCCTTACAGATTATGATGTCAACTTTATTATTAAACAGTAAATACGAAAGGGGAGAAAAACCCGTTTTGAATAACATTCTTGGAAACGGAGAGAGTGTGCGTCATATAAGTAATTGATTAAAATATCTCACGTACGATTGAACATGCTTATATAGAACAGAACAGAACAGAACAGAACAGAACACAACTTTTATTTGGACTTAAACAAAATGTTTCTCGTCCATACATGATTACCAGTTATTTTCAGGTCATGATAATAAAAACATCTATATTACATTAAATCATACACAAATATATAAATATATAAACATGTACATACATACATACACATATACATACATTTATACACCCCCCCCCCCCCCACACACACACATATATACAAACAAATACTAATACTGATAATTATATTAGTATTGCTCATTATACAACATACATTTATTTACAGAATGTGTAAGTGCAAGAGAGAATAATTAAACATTTCATGTATATAAGTAGTTTCTTCTTATCACAAGAGCGCATTTAATATAACTGATCAGGTTATTGATCGTTGACTTGTCCGTAGAACATAACAATTCACACAGTTTGTGTACACTAGGTCTATCAATGAAATGATTACTTAAATATCTTTTCCTAATTATTTTATATACATTACAAGTAAGAATAAAATGAAATTCATCTTCTATGTCGCCATTATTACATATTTTACAAAGTCGTTGTTTTCTCCCCACCCTGCCTGTCCCATATCGACCAGTCTGTATGTGTAGATTATGAGCAGATAGGCGAATTTGCACAATTACTTTCCTGTCTGATTTCAAACTTATCAAATCTAAGTAGTGCTCGTATATGTGACCGTCCGTGCGATAAGGTTCACGTTTTGTTTTGTGAAGAGTGTAGATTCAGATCAGCCAGTGCATCGGCACAGTCTGTTAAATATCTACTCTGTTCAAATATTACTTACACGAGAGTAATAGAAGTTTTTGTCAAATTGTATAGATTATGATAAGATGTAAAGGCGATCCGAACCTACACTGCTCAGAAATGCAAACGTGTACCTTTTCCCGTGCAAATAAGTTGAAGAAATAGTATGTGAAAGTCATTTACATAGAATACTCTTCAATAAAAGTATTTTAGACTAAGATGTTTTACAAAAACGTGAAAAGTGAAGTCGCAATATAAACTGAAACATTCCCTTAACAGTTCGCTGCATTTCGAATTATATATATTTTACAAATACATGACAAGTGAAGTGTTAAAAGTTAGCTGCCCTGTCAAATGTATATATTTACAAATACGTGAAAAGGGAAGTCGCAATATTACATGTAACATTTCCTTAAAATTTAGCCCCTTTCCAATTGTATATATTTACAAATAATGAAGTCTTAAAAGTTAGCTAACTTTCCAATTGTGTATATTTACAAATGCGTAAAAAGTGAAGTCTTAAATGTTAGCTGCCTTTCAAATTGTACGTGAAAAGTGAAGTCGCAATATGAAATGTAGCATCTCTTTAACAGTTAACTGCAGAAGTCGCAATTTCGATGCCTTTCCTAAGTGGTATTCGAACAATAGGTAACGGGAAATGCAACGAATGATAAGCAACATAATTTTGCCCTGATAGCAATATTAAATATAACATAAAATAACATGTCCTTAACAATTAACTGCCACCCAATTGTATATGTATTTATATTTACATATACATGAAAGTGCGGTCGCAATATTAAATATATCATTATATAACATGTCCTTAACAGTTACTCTCTATACATCACATCACATATCTTTACATCAAGGTTTGCAAAGCTATTTCCCCCCTAAAATTATAGTTAGTATGTTAGGTTCGGTATCATTGAATAAACCAGGAAAACAAAATAATGTTCAAACTAAAGGTCAAAAGTTATAACTTACCGAATTCTCGAAGTTCACCGATACAATCTTCTATCCTTTTTGCGCACCACTCTTTCCCCGTAATATAATATGTTAGATACGTCCGAACTGTATGCAAGTCAAACGCGTAATGCCGGGCCCAAACGACTATGCAGTCTTGACAAACAACAATCACGTGATATTGCGCATAGATACCGTAACGATAGGCGGTTATAACCTGTCTACTCTGAAAACGTCTCAAAAAACCTTTTTGTTCAAGTTTGAATACATCCTTTACCACAAACTTTTTCATTAGATTTTTACTGATGTTTTCAACAATAGTTCAGTCACATACAGTTAAGACCAGCATGAAAGAGCCACTCTGATTGTATTGTGATTGGAGCATTGAATGGTTGCAACAAATTTGTCCATATTTTATTGACGAAATTTATCTATCGATTTTTGGGCCTATTTTATTTACAAAGTCATTTGTTAACATCAAACATTGATTCATATGGCAGTTAAATACAAATATGGTCTGAACATCAATATATGTTCATTTTGAAGAAAAGAGTATATAACAAGTATATTCGATAGAGCGATCGAGTGAGAAGTACGGCGCTCGTTGAAACCACTAAAAACATCGATCAAAACGACAATTTCGGAAAAGCGAGCAAGATACGGGATACGATACCAAGAATTTCAACAAACAAAAGATTTGATGAATGAATTAAAATAATGTTTTTAAAATTCATCTTCTGCAGAGTTGTCAGAAAGCCCCTGTTTGTGGGAAAGGGTAAAGAGATGTGTGTATTACATACTTGTCGAAGCATTATTGAGAAACTCAATGTTTTAAAACAGTGAAATTATCTAGTGATACTTTTCACTATATATATTTTTCTTTACATAGTCTCCTACACTGCATTGAAAATGTGAAATATCTCCATATTTGACAGTTTAATTATTAAATAAAAAAGCATTATGGCATAGTTTTCAAAGGTTATCTATTGCAGATGTGTCAATAGGTACCTGTAGGTGGAAAAGAGTTAACGTATTCCCATTTATGGACGCAACTGTAAAAGACAACTTAAGAAAACCTCGTGGTAAAATAGTAAAATGCTTATTATAAGCAATTTCTCCTTTTGCCAAAATGTTTTCAACAATATTAAAAAAATATATTTCATTTAAAGAGATTTCTCATATTTTTGCAAAGTCCACTGTTGAAAAAAAGGAATATATGGGAACAGGTTTAAACAAGACAAAATAGAAAAACTAAAACAAACAGATATCTTCCGTATCAACAAATCGAGGGCTTGGCGTGAAACGGTTGTAACTAAAAATCTATTTTGAAAACTCTGGTTTAGGGGCAATTTTGACCCTTTTGTAAAAAATGCAAATTTAGGTGCCGTTGCTCAGAACGAGCAATGGCACCTACATTTCCATTGTTTTCCAAGAAAAATGATTTAACACATTAAAAGACTTTATGGCGTGGTGATTAACCTTGGTAAAAAGAATACCAATTTTAGTTACAACTGTTTCACGCTAAGCCTTCGATATCTATAAGATCTAATTTGGCTTTTTAAAGCATATCTTCATCAGCTACAACTTTGTCGTGAAGTAAAGAATTTACCTTGTATGACTGAAAGGATTGTAAATGTCATTTTTGATACATCAAGGATATAATTATGTGTCATGAGCGATAGACATTATCTGAAAAGAAGAAATTGTAGAATTTCAGCAAAATTATCTTTTTTCCCACAATGTTACAATATCTTTCTTTACCGGCTTTCTTCTTTTAACCGAACGCATGCAGTTAACTCTGCATTTTTGTTGAAAAGGGATAGGCAATATATTCACTTCTCAATAAGCTGTTTAGCTAAAATTGGTAAGTTATACATAAAGTCAATCCCAGAGTAACCTTAAATACGATTTGTATTCAACATGCGATCTATGTGCTATAGACGCCTCGTATTTCAGACTGCCATATTAAATCAAAGACTATAATACAGACTTCACAAACAAACCGATATAACGCCGCAAAGACGACTCCATATCTCTTGGAGACCGGGCGGTCTTGTCTTTATATGCCAAGCCCGGTAGCTCAGTCGGTTGCGATGCGGGCTTCAATACAGTGGTTGTGAGTTCGAACCCCAGCTCGGCCAACATTCTTTCCGACGTTTGACAAAAGTTACTGTGACAAGCGTCATCCACCAATGGACTTAAAGTCGTAGGTGTTACCATAGTGCGGCGTATTAAAAGTGGGATGAACACGCATGCTAGAAGTATAGTCAGTGTGCACTTTACACCTGTGCATCTGCTGAATACAAGCTATCAACACGTTAAGTTTGAAATTAATACATTTGAAAAAAATCGAGAAATTTGCTGAACAAGAAATCATGAAACAAAGAGATAACTCTAAAAATAGGCATATTGGAATTATTTCAATGTTCTAACAACTCCAACAAAAGGCGTGCTATCGTTATTGTTCGTGTGCACTACACTTGATTGCGCTTGAAGGCAACATGTATATGAGCCGTTCCATGAGCAAAGCAACACTATGGACTATGTATAACGTATCGACATATATATGTTCTCTATTATATGAGTTAGACAATTTCAATATACTCTCTTTGAACACTAATGAACATAGAAATGCACTTTCTTGAGCATACCATACAAACAAATTCTTCTGAAATTTCTTTATAGTTGATTTGTACACAAAATGCATAAAAACATAGAAACATAGAAACACATTTTCTTGAGCACACAATACAAACAAAGACGTCCGTGACTTTTCTATATAGGTTTTTTTTCTAGCATACAAACATACGAAAACATTGAGACTTGAATGAAATCTTGAATGTTCCCTACTTGCTGCTCTTTAATTTCAAATGTATACGAGGCGTGTTTCACAAAGAAATTTTACAAAGAAATAATTACAGATGCATTTTACTGGCTAGTATTTGTCTTTTTCTGATGACAACATCATGACAGCGCACCAAGTTAACTTAAGCAAACCATATTTGATACCGCCTGTTTTTATAACTAAAATTGACAAGACCCATGTCGTTTTTAAAGCAAACCTTCTGCCCAGTCTGGATTACTGGACCCTACCACTTTGTTACGGCACTTTTTGAATATAAAGTACGCGGAGAACCAGACTAAACTTTGGTTCAGTGTCCACAAAAACAGTGTAGGTTTCGTAGCCGTCGCAAGTTTCGCTGCCATGTACTTCTGTTTGTAACGCAAAGTACAGATATAGAGATTGAACCTAGTTTGTGTTTAGATTTCCCATTCAGATTTATTCTGATTATTAAAAGACATGCAAGGATAATTAAATAGCTAATCTGCATTAGGTACATGTATAGCTAATACCTTGATAAGTGATAACTTAAAAAGCTGTTGTTATTGCGCGGGTGCCTCAGCACTAGTGCATATATTGGTTGTGAAAAAACTGTCACTTGTGCAATGGGCTTGCGCATGCGCCGTGTTAATCGTCTTGATCGCGCATGCGCCGTATTTTACCGTCAGCTCTCGGATATTTCCGTAGCAGTTCTTCACTAGACTGGTCCTCGTTCATGTTTGCGATAGAAGATTAAGATTAGTGAACCAGTCTATTTATATGCGAGTATTTTTTTTATAATTAAAATGTAAATTAAAACCATAGTGTAACGTGTACCGGCGTTAAGCAATCGCGGGTCACCCATTCAGGCACTAACCGCGAGGAACGTTGCTTAACTTTACGAAAAGGTCAACCATTCTACCAACGTCGCTATAAAAGCAGGCTTCCACTTTTAATGATAACCTGAACCTTTTAACTTTTGTTTCTATTAGCTTTCTTTATCTCTTTTTCGCAACTCTTACTAACATTCTTGTAGCTTGACGGGCAACTGTATATATCCCCACTAGGGGTTTGACATTAGAGGCAGATACATAGATAGCCCCACGAGTTATGAGGCGACAAAGAAGTCACATGCTTTCAATTTTATACGTGATCTATAAAAGCCGACCGCATCAAATTTGCAACAAGTTTCGATCTAAGCCAATCTGGGAATGAATACTTAAGTATATAAGAAGAATGCAGTTAACATTAAATATAATTATATAACATGAATGCATTTTGTTTACATCAGCTTTTAATTCAACAGGTCAATACCTCGAAGAGATGCATCGATTCATTTCAGCGGTCCTGTAAATTGACAGATTTTTTGTTTGCTACTTGCAAACACAGGACTGATATACAGTGACTGCGTCGTGCATAACAAAACAAATGATGAGCGAATTTCAAGACAACACCCTTTCCTTTCCAATGTTGGCCATTTATACTGGCGCATTTACCACTTACAACAGAACTGCAGCAGTGACTTAGAATTACAGATAAGTAAAATATGAAAAGTCGTGTATAAATGAAAGTGTTTTTATAGAATAGAGATGAGATGTTTAAGAAAGCAAAAATGCTCATCATGAATGAACTCTCCTTTTGTCACAATGTTCAAAATTTGTCTGCAGCAGATAAACCACTCGAGACAAGAGGCGTTTAAGATGTCACATTCTATCTTCTTCAGCCGCGCTCTTACAACAACGGCCTCACGTAATTTGGGACAAGTTTCGATCTAAATAAACATTTCGAATCAATGCACTCTTATTTTTACATGACCCTGCACTGTTCGATTGTTAGGCCCAGAAGCTCACGTCTATTTAACGCTGCTTCGATGTGGTTTTTTTTATCAGATGACAATACGTAGGGCAGCAACAACATCTGATGTTAGTTAAACAGTCAGTTGATGTTAAATTTGTTTCCAAGAAATATCTCAAATGAAAATTCGTGTTTGATCTTTCTCCAGACTTAGTTTCAAATGATACTCAATTCGCTTTGATTCTTTACTTATTGAAATAAGTAATTGACGTCTGCACTTGGTTTTACCGTTTGACTGCTGGAATCGTGTCAATTTCAGCCATCAGTAAAGAGCAAATCAGCCTGCGTAATCTCGCCACCTGACCAGGATCTATAATGGTGGCTAGTAAACGCAGCATTTTCCTTTGCTTTATTTGTTAATTTATATGGTGTTTTAAGCCGCTTTCAACATCTTGTCAGTTATATCATGACGTGTCCTGGGTACGTTACCAATGTTATTGGTCCATTTACCCTGACAGCAGCGAGTAAAGTGGATTGCTAACCCCAAATTCCTGAGCGCCAAGGAGGGCAAGCCATAAACGTATTTTTTAAAGTATTTGGTATTACCCGGCCGGGGATTGAACCCGAAACTTCCTGCACCCGAGGCGGAAATCTACCACTACATCACTAAGCTGATATTCAGCATTTCTTTCCCGTTTTTGTTTGACTTGGCAATGGACTTGTCTATAATGGAAAGCTAGATATGTACAGTGTTAAGGGTGCTGAGCTCCAGATAGAGATCAACATTTTGGAATGTTAAAACTTCTGCAAATATTATTAATAGTAGTGACAACAAAGTAAGTTATACATAGTTCAAAACTATTTGGCAGTAAATGTTGAAAAACAGTCAATTGAAGTCAACGAAAATGTACAACATTTGGCTTACTGGGTATGTCTAACCAGTAGGAATGAAGCATAAACGATCAATATTTAGATGTTTATTGATCTGGAAAGTGAAAAGTATAACTATCATTTAATCTCAAAAGTATGATCCTAATATTTCAAGACAAATGTTGGACAGTTTTAAAACTTTGACTACACTATCTATAATCTGGAGGAGGAATCCGTTGTGGTCGAGTGGTTAGCGTCGGGGATTTCGAAACCGGGTGTTCCGGGTTCGATCCCCAGTCGCGGCACCTCGGTCATGGTGGAGAGCCCCTGGGCAAGGCACATTTTCTAGCCTAGTACTCGTTTGTTTACCCAGGGATCATGAATAAGTGAACTGTCGCCGTGATATAACTGAAATAATGTTGAAAGCGGCGTAAAACCCCAATAAATAAATAAATAATATAATCTGGAGTTCAGCACCTTTCAAATTCAGCATTGTAATGATATCTGTTTAATTAACTTGTTGGTACAATCAGGGACGTAGAAAAGACTCCCTGGTACAATATGTGTTGCCCTTTTAACGACATAATCAATTGTCAAAGTGACAGTTTATTCATGGTCTCTTTTGAGGAGATGGTGAATTCCCTTATCTTTTAAAGATCGCAGATATTGAAATTGTCTTTGTTTAAATCAGTTCAACCGTCTAATATTCAGATACAATACCTTGCCTAGACGTTATGAAGCGAGCTATTGTGGTACCCGGCTTAGCATAATGTAAACTAGAATTGTTTTGACAACAACATATGTCTCCCCCTCAAATATCTGTCAAAATCTCTCAAAACATTCCAACCTATAAAGCAGACAAACAAAAATTTGACCAAGTTGGACAGTACTCAATTTTTAATTACTAATGTTTTGTCTTGACCTGGTACAAAGTGGACATGATTTCAAATGGTTTACAGAAACACATATTTTTACTGCAGCTGTAACATTCAAGACTGAAGTATTCTTCAAAACAGTTAACAACTGTTGCTAAACATAAGCAATGGCAAATAAAAACTAAAATTGTTGCTTATGATAAATATCATCAATTATCATTATGATATTTCACAAACCATACCAAGTTGGCTACCTACATATCGTGGGCTTCATGCAAAACGGTTGTAACTACATCTTGTTACAATATGTAGTTACAACCGTTTTGCATGAAGCCATCGATATGTAAAAGGTTTGAAATATTATGTACAATGTTTCAAAATGTACTTGTATGTGCTGTAGATAAATGTTTGCTACAGGAGATTCCAATCAGTCTGATCAGATGTAAAGGGGTTGTTGCACTGTTCCAGTCTTGGTTCTGCATACTGACTAAAGTTACATTCTAATTACAATAGTTGAGAGTTAACTTAACATTGGTTTTTTTTCTCCGACAAAACTTTATAAAGTTCACAGTTAACTTATCATGGTTTTCTCTCTTAGGTAGGCCAAGATTCTATTGTTGACAATTAACTTAGCACCGGTTTTTTTCTCTGACAATACATTATATAGTTGACAGTTAACTTTACACTGTTTTTTCTCCAAGGTAAGGTTCTATAGTTGACAATGAACACTATATAGAAGGCATGAGCAATACATGATAACCCTTTCCCGACTATAGCAAATATGCAGCAGACGACTTTGAAAACCTATGTACAAAAACGTGAACAATCTTGATAAATGAAGTTTGATTATTAAAAAGAGTTGAAAACAGTGTGGCAAAAGGAGAACCTTTGACCTTCAAGCGTGACCTTGACCTTGAACCTATATTGTCGAGACGCAAGTTGTGCACGTCGCCTTGGTGAGGTGAACATGTGACCCAAGTTTCATGAAAATCCTTCAAGCCGTCTTGGAGATATTGAGTGGACAGGAAATAAAGCCTAAAACCCTTGAGCTTCAAGCGTGACCTTGACATTGAACCGGTATGGTCGAGACGCGGGTTCTGCACGTCGCCTTGATGAGGTGAACATGTGACCCAAGTTTCATGAAAATCCTTTAAGGAGATATGGAGCGGACACAAAATAAAGCCTCAAACATTTGACCTTCAAGCGTGACCTTGACCTTGACCCAGTATGGTCGAGACGCGGGTTCTGCACGTCGCCTTGACGAGGTGAACATCTGACCCAAGTTTCATGAAAATCCTTCAAGCCGTCTTGGAGATATTGAGTGGACACGAAATAAAGCCTAAAACCTTTGACCTTCAAGCGTGACCTTGACCTTGAACCGGTATGGTCGAGACGCGGGTTCTGCACGTCGCCTTGATGAGGTGAACATGTGACCCACGTATCATGAAAATCCTTTAAGGAGATAAGGAGTGGACACAAAATAAAGCCTCAAACCTTTGACCTTCAAGCGTGACCTTGACCCAGTATGTCGAGACGCCGGTTCTGCACGTCGCCTTGATGAGGTGAACATCTGACCCAAGTTTCATGAAAATACTTCAAACCGTCTTGGAGATATGGAGTTGACACAAAATAAAGTCTCAAACCTTTGACCTTCAAACGTGACCTTGACCTTGACCCGGTATGGTCGAGACGCGGGTTATGCACGTCGCCTTGATGAGGTGAACATGTGACCTAAGTTTCATGAAAATCTTTCAAGCCGTCTTGGAGATATGGAGCGGACACGAAATAAAGCCTCAAACATTTGACCTTCAAGCGTGACCTTGACCTTGACCCTATATTGTCGAGACACGGGTTCTGCACGTCGCCTTGATGAGGTGAACATGTGACCAAAGTTTCATTAAAATCCTTCAAGCCGTCTTGGAGATATGGAGCGGACACGAAATAAAGCCTCAAACATTTGACCTTCAAGCGTGACCTTGACATTGACCCTATATTGTCGAGACGCAAGTTCTGCACGTCACCTTGATGAGGTGAACATGTGACCCAAGTTTCATGAAAATCCTTCAAGCCGTCTGGGAGATATGGAGCGGACACGAAATAAAGCCTCAAACCTTTGACCTTCAAGCGTGACCTTGACCTTGACCCAGTATGTTCGAGACGCGGGTTCTGCACGTCGCCTTGATGAGGTGAACATGTGACCCAAGTTTCATGAAAATCCTTTAAGGAGATATGGAGCGGACACAAAATAAAGCCTCAAACATTTGACCTTCAAGCGTGACCTTGACCTTGACCCAGTATGGTCGAGACGCGGGTTCTGCACGTCGCCTTGACGAGGTGAACATCTGACCCAAGTTTCATGAAAATCCTTCAAGCCGTCTTGGAGATATTGAGTGGACACGAAATAAAGCCTAAAACCTTTGACCTTCAAGCGTGACCTTGACCTTGAACCGGTATGGTCGAGACGCGGGTTCTGCACGTCGCCTTGATGAGGTGAACATGTGACCCACGTATCATGAAAATCCTTTAAGGAGATAAGGAGTGGACACAAAATAAAGCCTCAAACCTTTGACCTTCAAGCGTGACCTTGACCCAGTATGTCAAGACGCGGGTTCTGCACGTCGCCTTGATGAGGTGAACATGTGACCTAAGTTTCATGAAAATCTTTCAAGCCGTCTTGGAGATATGTAGCGGACACGAAATAAAGCCTCAAACATTTGACCTTCAAGCGTGACCTTGACCTTGACCCTATATTGTCGAGACACGGGTTCTGCACGTCGCCTTGATGAGGTGAACATGTGACCAAAGTTTCATTAAAATCCTTCAAGCCGTCTTGGAGATATGGAGCGGACACGAAATAAAGCCTCAAACATTTGACCTTCAAGGGTGACCTTGACATTGACCCTATATTGTCGAGACGCAAGTTCTGCACGTCACCTTGATGAGGTGAACATGTGACCCAAGTTTCATGAAAATCCTTCAAGCCGTCTGGGAGATATGGAGCGGACACGAAATAAAGCCTCAAACCTTTGACCTTCAAGCGTGACCTTGACCTTGACCCAGTATGTTCGAGACGCGGGTTCTGCACGTCGCCTTGATGAGGTGAACATGTGACCAAATTTTCATGAAAATCCTTCAAGCCGTCTTGGAGATATTGACTGGACACGAAATAAAGCCTAAAACCTTTGACCTTCAAGCGTGACCTTGACCTTTAACCGGTATGGTGGAGACGCGGGTTCTGCACGTCGCCTTGATGAGGTGAACATGTGACCCAAGTTTCATGAAAATCCTTTAAGGAGATATGGAGCGGACACAAAATAAAGCCTCAAACATTTGACCTTCAAGCGTGACCTTGACCTTGACCCAGTATGGTCGAGACGCGGGTTCTGCACGTCGCCTTGACGAGGTGAACATCTGACCCAAGTTTCATGAAAATCCTTCAAGCCGTCTTGGAGATATTGAGTGGACACGAAATAAAGCCTAAAACCTTTGACCTTCAAGCGTGACCTTGACCTTGAACCGGTATGGTCAAGACGCGGGTTCTGCACGTCGCCTTGATGAGGTGAACATGTGACCCACGTATCATGAAAATCCTTTAAGGAGATATGGAGTGGACACAAAATAAAGCCTCAAACCTTTGACCTTCAAGCGTGACCTTGACCCAGTATGTCGAGACGCGGGTTCTGCATGTCGCCTTGATGAGGTGAACATCTGACCCAAGTTTCATGAAAATACTTCAAACCGTCTTGGAGATATGGAGTTGACACAAAATAAAGCCTCAAACCTTTGACCTTCAAACGTGACCTTGACCTTGACCCGGTATGGTCGAGACGCGGGTTATGCACGTCGCCTTGATGAGGTGAACATGTGACCTAAGTTTCATGAAAATCTTTCAAGCCGTCTTGGAGATATGGAGCGGACACGAAATAAAGCCTCAAACATTTGACCTTCAAGCGTGACCTTGACCTTGACCCTATATTGTCGAGACACGGGTTCTGCACGTCGCCTTGATGAGGTGAACATGTGACCCAAGTTTCATGAAAATCCTTCAAGCCGTCTGGGAGATATGGAGCGGACACGAAATAAAGCCTCAAACCTTTGACCTTCAAGCGTGACCTTGACCCAGTATGTTCGAGACGCGGGTTCTGCACGTCGCCTTGATGAGGTGAACATGTGACCAAATTTTCATGAAAATCCTTCAAGCCGTCTTGGAGATATTGACTGGACACGAAATAAAGCCTAAAACCTTTGACCTTCAAGCGTGACCTTGACCTTTAACCGGTATGGTGGAGACGCGGGTTCTGCACGTCGCCTTGATGAGGTGAACATGTGACCCAAGTTTCATGAAAATCCTTTAAGGAGATATGGAGCGGACACAAAATAAAGCCTCAAACATTTGACCTTCAAGCGTGACCTTGACCTTGACCCAGTATGGTCGAGGCGCGGGTTCTGCACGTCGCCTTGACGAGGTGAACATCTGACCCAAGTTTCATGAAAATCCTTCAAGCCGTCTTGGAGATATTGAGTGGACACGAAATAAAGCCTAAAACCTTTGACCTTCAAGCGTGACCTTGACCTTGAACCGGTATGGTCGAGACGTGGGTTCTGCACGTCGCCTTGATGAGGTGAACATGTGACCCACGTATCATGAAAATCCTTTAAGGAGATATGGAGTGGACACAAAATAAAGCCTCAAACCTTTGACCTTCAAGCGTGACCTTGACCCAGTATGTCGAGACGTGGGTTCTGCACGTCGCCTTGATGAGGTGAACATCTGACCCAAGTTTCATGAAAATACTTCAAACCGTCTTGGAGATATGGAGTTGACACAAAATAAAGCCTCAAACCTTTGACCTTCAAACGTGACCTTGACCTTGACCCGGTATGGTCGAGACGCGGGTTATGCACGTCGCCTTGATGAGGTGAACATGTGACCCAAGTTTCATGAAAATCTTTCAAGCCGTCTTGGAGATATGGAGCGGACACAAAATAAAGCCTCAAACCTTTGACCTTCAAGCGTGACCTTAACCTTGACCCTATATTGTCGAGACACGGGTTCTGCACGTCGCCTTGATGAGGTGAACATGTGACCAAAGTTTCATTAAAATCCTTCAAGCCGTCTAAGAGATATGGAGCGGACACAAAATAAAGCCTCAAACCTTTGACCTTCAAGCGTGACCTTGACATTGACTCTATATTGTCGAGACGCAAGTTCTGCACGTCACCTTGATGAGGTGAACATGTGACCCAAGTTTCATGAAAATCCTTCAAGCCGTCTGGGAGATATGGAGCGGACACGAAATAAAGCCCCAAACCTTTGACCTTCAAGCGTGACCTTGACATTGACCCTATATTGTCGAGACGCGGGTTCTGCACGTCGCCTTGATGAGGTGAACATGTGACCCAAGTTTCATGAAAATCCTTCAAGCCGTCTCGGAGATGTGGAGCGGACACGAAATAAAGCCTCAAACCTTTGACCTTCAAGCGTGACCTTGACCTTGACCCTATATTGTCGAGACGCGGGTTCTGCACGTCGCCTTGATGAGGTGAACATGTGACCCAAGTTTCATGAAAATCCTTCAAGCCGTCTGGGAGATATGGAGCGGACACGAAATAAAGCCTCAAACCTTTGACCTTCAAGCGTGACCTTGACCTTGACCCTATATTGTCGAGACGCGGGTTCTGCACGTCGCCTTGATGAGGTGAACATGTGACCCAAGTTTCATGAAAATCCTTCAAGCCGTCTAAGAGATATGGAGCGGACACAAAATAAAGCCTCAAACCTTTGACCTTCAAGCGTGACCTTGACATTGACTCTATATTGTCGAGACGCAAGTTCTGCACGTCACCTTGATGAGGTGAACATGTGACCCAAGTTTCATGAAAATCCTTCAAGCCGTCTGGGAGATATGGAGCGGACACGAAATAAAGCCCCAAACCTTTGACCTTCAAGCGTGACCTTGACATTGACCCTATATTGTCGAGACGCGGGTTCTGCACGTCGCCTTGATGAGGTGAACATGTGACCCAAGTTTCATGAAAATCCTTCAAGCCGTCTCGGAGATGTGGAGCGGACACGAAATAAAGCCTCAAACCTTTGACCTTCAAGCGTGACCTTGACCTTGACCCTATATTGTCGAGACGCGGGTTCTGCACGTCGCCTTGATGAGGTGAACATGTGACCCAAGTTTCATGAAAATCCTTCAAGCCGTCTGGGAGATATGGATCGGACAAGATTTTGGGGACGAACAGACAGACAGACAGACAGACATCAAGGACAAAAACAATATATCTCCCCTGTATACAGGGGGAGACATAATTAGAACGACTGGCATGAACCATCAATGTAGCGTAGTCTTATACCCAGCGTACTTTTAGTAAATTAGTGCGTCTTGACTTAGTCTGGTACCCGGCGTTTGCTACTAAATTAATAATAACACGATTGACTTTCATTAACCCAAAAGAGGACCAATAAAACCTGGCATTTGTAAGGTTTAGTCCAAGATAAAGGTTGTCGCTTTGGCGTTTTACTTGCTAAACCATGTCCGAAAGGCGCCGCCATTTTGTTTGTAAGCCTGACCAAATAATGTAATGGTCGTGGCAGGTACTTACCTCTAGATAAGTGAAAGAATTAGGTCACAATGTCAAATTGATGGAAAATATTGTAAACACTCTGGAGGCCTTATTTAACTTGAGCATGTTGAAATGTTTTCAGAATAACTGTTTTGATGATATCTAGGTTATGTTTAAAAATATCCAGTGATTCTGATCATAAACTAGGTCCTTTAGCCAAATTTTGTCAGAATGTTTGTCCTGAATTTATCTAGGCTAAGGTTGAAACTTGGTCATGTGAGGTCAGAAACTTGGTCATAAGTTCAAATTGAAGGAACATCTTGTTAACACTGGAGGCCGAATATTTATCGTTAGCATGTTGAAACTTTGTAAGCATTATGGTCTTGATGTTATTTTGGAGAAAGGCCAAGTTCAAATATAGGTCATGTCGGGTCATAAACTAGGTCACTTACAATCTGATCTGAAGGGAAAACTTGTTTACAGTCTAGAAACCACACTTTTTCATTCAGCAGCTTCAAACTTTGTCAGAATGTTTGTCTTGCCAATATCTAGGCCTAGTAAAAATAAGGGTCATGGTGGATCAAAAACTAGGTCACTAAACCAAATTGAATGCACATCTTGTAAACAATCAGACATTTTGAATGCTGCATTTTTAAATTGAGCATGTTGACATTTTGTCAGAATTGGTGTTTTGATGAAATATAAGCTAAATTCCATTAAAGCTCATGTTGGATAAAAAGAACAAGGTCACTTAGAAACATTTGAGAACAATCTTGTAAACATTCTTAACCTCAAAGTTTGATTCGGTATTTTGAAACTCTGTCAGAATGTTTGTCCTGATGATATCTAGGCCAAGTTCAACTATGCGTCATGTCGGGTCAAACATAAGGTCACTAGACCATATTTAAGGAAAATGTTGTTAGGAAATCTTTTCTTTTAATGTTAGCATGTTGAAACTTTGGCAGAATGGATGCTCTGAACATTGCTATTATTATGTTTGATATTACTGTAATATATATGTGTATGCTCATGTGATAAATTGAATGTTTAAATGTTTGATGATTTGTTTTGCACCAAACGATAAAGTAGGAAGAGTGTACAATAACGGTCTTAGTTCCGACAGCCTTTTACATATTCCTTAATCATGGTAGTCATAAACCTACAGCTTATACCCATTATAGGCGCTGTGCTCGTGACGAGGCTTTGCCTTTTTCATATTAAAGGCTTAGTCAACACAGGGACGAACATGTCCATAAGAGGGATAAATAACCAGATTGTGTTCTAAAATATCAACCCTTCCCAGCATGACTGTGTAGCAAGTTAAAGTAAAACGTTAAACTAAAACTATCGAACATAATTATGGCAATAGCTAGGTTATTTTCTGGAAATTTTGTTTTGCTACAAAATGTAGAATTTGAATTATGTTGTTTCTCCACGTGATATTTTAATCAAATAACTGGTAACTGGTGAACACGGGGAGCTGATAAAAACCATAGAAAATAGCATACAGTAAAACCCTTTCCCTCACACAGACGCCTTTTTTTTTTACGCCTCTGCAACAGACGACTTTTAAAAACAATGCGACCAAAGGATAAATTGCTGATATTGATCATTTTTCCATTTGCCACAATGTTTTTAAGTATAATAATTATGGTATCGTTTAAAGAGATTTTCCACAATTTTTTTTTATTTTCAAAGTTGTCTGCAGATTTATTGTAAGTGGTAAACGTGTTAAAGCTGGTGAAACGGATGCTAGTCGTTATAATACTTGAGCAGTGTCAGCCGATTTGGTGTCTTAACCCTTTCTCACCTGCAGACGCATTTTGACGCAGTAGCGTTGAGGACTTTTGAAAACATTGTGGCAATAGGTGAAATTACTTATGATTAGCAATTTCTCCTCAAGTTGGTCACTATGTTTTCATCTAAATTTAACAATTAAGCTATCTTTTATGGAGATTTTTTAGGTTTTCGCAACTATGTTTTCAAAGTCGTCTGCTGAAGAGTCAGGCGAGCTTGAGCAACTGTCCGTCTACATGTAAGTTAGTCTCACATGCATCTTTCGACAAAAGACTGAAATTGTAGCCCCAAAAGTTGTTTTTAATTATATTTTAAAGTGATGTCAAAGACAAAACAAGCACCTGCTCATTAATATGTAAATGTGTAGTGTTTGCAAACATTGTTGCAAAAGGAGAAATTGTTCATCATGAGTAATGTCTCCTCTTGCCACAATGTTTTCAACACTCATCTAAAACTAAACTTTTATATAAAGAGATTTTCCATAGTTTTCACAAGATGATCGTCTACGGTATATTTGTTGCATGTTGGAAGGGTAAATGACACTATGTCTGTTGTGTCATCATAGTTAAGACCCTTGCAAAATTGATCTTTTATGGCAAGAACTATTTAAGAATGCAAACGCGAGATGCACCCTAGGGGTAATAACCTTTAGCAAGGCACTTTAAAAATAAAATATCATGAATGTCTATAGGATGATACAATAGCATTATTGTGTAGACCAGAAGGTGATAAAGCATAGGCTGGATCTCGCCTGTTACGAACACTTAAATGCAGTCTTCATTGTGACATTCCGCGCTGATCAAAGGAGTGCATTGTAATATAAGTGTTCTAAGGGCTTGCGAGTATATCTTGTTGTTTTTTATGAAATCATCTGCTTGTTTTCAATTAAACACAAATAATATGTTCTTATTGCTGAACAAGCGTCTTCCTTTTCGGCTTAAATATTTGTGAGATTTTTCTCAAGGCTTTCCAAGAAGAGATACAACTTGAAGTTACACTTACAACTTGTAGTTACACTTACCCTATAACAGAACAGATTAAAAATTATAAAGTCAGCACTTCTTAAACTAACCGATAGTCAAGCAGATGGTATACTCTTTCTCTGTGTGTGTGTCTCTCTCTCTCTCTCATTCACCATATAACAAAATATGCAACCTTTGTCTAGAAGAAAAATACTTCATTATTCAGATATACACGTTGGCGAGCGGTATAGCCATATACGGGGTATGGGATGATCACATGTATACGGCGCCCCAGCCCTATATTATTTATTGTATGTGTATTTGTGTGAGAGAGAGAGAGAGAGAGAGAGAGAGAGAGAGAGAGAGAGAGAGAGAGAGAGAGAGAGAGAGAGAGGAGAGAGAGAGAGAGAGAGGAGAGAGAGAGAGAGAGAGAGAGAGAGAGAGAGAGAGAGAGAGAGAGAGAGAGCGAGCGAGAGAGAGAGAGAGAGAGAGAGAGAGTCAGTCCTGAGACTTTAGTTTAATCTTAGATCTATTTAAATAAATTAATGTACCACTATACGATTGATTTCGTTTATTTACCTGTGTTTTCCTCGTGGACAATTTGATGTAGCTGGCCGGAGTGCTACATCTGTCGCTTTTTCTCTCTCGGTCTGTCAGTCTCTATCTCTGTATATATATATATATATCTTTCCTCTCTCTGTTTCTCTCTCTCTCTCTCTCTAAGGCAAAAATGTTGTGAGGACATTTGCCATTTAAGACCAACGTTGTGGAAACAACATGAACTACTAGTGTGAACAAAACGCTCTGTACGTATAGTTCTTTATTACCTTCATCTTAACGAAATATCCCCAAAAAGTTATTTGAAGTTGCAAAGATATAGAATATATAGGGCAACAATGTTGTGGGGACATTTGCCATATTTATCTCAGTTGTCCCCAGACGTTATGGGGACATGTATATATTAATTATCTCACATTTTTAATCTCTATTTGTCCTCAGACACTATTAGAACATTTCCTATCTCACTTGATTTGAACGAATGTGTGAAAACAATGTGTGAAAACAAAGCCGTCGAAATATAGTGCTTCATTACCTTCATCTTAACAAACTATCTCCAAAACGTTATTTGAAGTTGCAAAGATATAGATTATAGAAGGCAAAAATGTTGTGAGGATATTTACCATATTTATCTCAGTTGTCCCTCGACTTAATCGGGACATGTATTATCTCAACTTGTCCTCAGACAGAATAGGGACATTTCCTATCTCACTTGATTTGAACGAATTTGTGAACAAAAAGTCGTCGAAGTATAGTGCTTTGTTACCTCCATATTAACGAAATCTCTCCAAAACGTTATTTGAAGTTGCAAAGATATAGATTATAGAAGGCAAAATGTTATGGGGACATTTGCCATATTTATCTCAGTTGTTCCCCGACGTTATGGGGACATGTATTATCTCAACTTTGTAATCTCTATTTGTCCTCACACAGTATGGGGACATTTCCTATCTCACTTGATTTGAACGAATGTGTGAACACAAAGCTCTCGACATATATTCTTCATTACTTTCATCTTAACGAAATCCAAAAAGTTATTTGCAGTAGCAAAGAAATTGATAATATATCGCAAAGACTGTTGCGGGGATATTTGCAGTATTCATCTCATTTGGCCCCAGACTTAATGGGGACATCTGTTATCTCAAATTGTTAATCCCTATTTTGTCCTCAAACAGTATGAGCACATTCGAAGTAAAGTCGAAGTATAGTGCTTCATTACCTTCATCTTAACAAACTTTCTCCAAAAAGTTATTTGCAGTAGCAAAGATATTGATTATATAGGGCAAAGATGCTGTGGGAACATTTGCCATATTTATCTTGTGTGTCCCCAGACTTAATGGGGACATCAATTATCTCAAAGTTTAACTTCTTTTTGTCCTCAGACAGTATAGGGACATGTTTTATCTCAAATTTATAATCTCTTTTTGTCCTCAGACAGTATGGGGACATGTTTCATCTCACTTGATTTGAACGAATGTGTTTAACAAAGCCATCGAAGTATAGTTCTTCATTACCTTCATCTTAACGAACACTCTCCAAAAAGTTATTTGCAGTAGCAAAGAATCATATACCCATTGTTTGGACATTTGCCATATCTATCCTCCATTTGTCTTCAGACATTATGGGTTCACGTCATATCTCACTTGATTTGAACTGACGTCTGTTAAAAACACTGTAGGGTAATTTAATACTTGAATCTTAATTTGTCGCCACACTTATGGGCACATACTTTCTCATTTAGTACAGATACTTGCTGTCAACATTAGACATGTAAGATTCTTACTGATCTAATGTATACTGTTTTTTTTATGAATATGTATATTTGTCATTACAAGGTCATTCGAGACTTGCTATCCGTACAAAACTTACGCTGAATTATGGATTGAATACTCAAATTCTGTAATGACAGATTCCTCACAGCACTTTTATTCCATTCCATTGGATACATAATAACCTTACCTAGCTGCCAGGCCCGGCTAGCGCTCATGTCTGTCAATACAGGGAGTGTACCAGGTCCGGACACCCTCATCAGTTATGATTTAAAAGAAATTGCAACCCGCGTCATTCATTCTCACCGCTGACTCATGTGAGAATTTTTTTTGCGCAGAAATTGTACCGAATACTGGTAAGAAACACAGAAAACATGGTTATGGTATATAAGTTAAAATTGATAAAAATGACGTTAAATCCCATTCAATCAATCAACCAAATGCCTGTCTTGTCAGTCTGTATGATACTGGATACTCAAAAACTCACCTTATGTTAATCAATTTCGTTTTCAAGCACCTTCACCATCAATTAACATGTGTGTATAAGAGAATGCCTTAACATTGTGTCACTTTACTTCTTTTCTGATGCAGCAGAATTCAACACAGTATGTATTTTTTGAAAATGTTGAAAGAGGACATCAAAAAAGTATTTCTGTGCAGTTCAGTTAAAATTGGTCAAGTTGTTTTAAAGCAGCTGTTGTTAAAATAAATGGTTACTGATGGATATTGCATGATGGATGGGGATTATCACAAAAGCTCACATTTGCTAAAACCAAAAACAAATTTCAGCTAATTAATTAAATTGTATGTATTTAGCTACAGTGTCATTTTGTCCCCACTGAGATTTGAACTCAGAACTCCTGGCTAGACCAGGTGTTTTACCAGTTAAAACTATAAGGTCTCAAAATGTAGCTAAACACATTGAATTTACACTCAAGATTGTCTTCAAAGAAAATCACAAATAGAAAATGCCTCAAAAGGGGAATTCTTAATAAATCAGAGCCTTTAATAGTTTTATTGTAGTTTAAAATGCCTAACAAATGATGTTTTTCTAAATATTGAATTGTTCTAATTACTGTGTAGATTTATGCAAGTTAATGCAACCATTTCCGTTATCTCATCTTTTTCCTATGTTAAACATGAGCATAAGGAGTTTTTCAAATGCAATTACAAGGATTGAAATTATTTAATTATTATTTGAAGAGGATCACCAAAAAAATCAAATCAGGCCACTATTTTCATAAATTGTGCATTTCCATTGTAAAGAGGTTGACAACCGTTAATGAGCATTCTAATGAAGGTTGACTGCAATTATGGACCAAGAGGTTTAGGAGGAAACATTGTTTAACATTTTCCCACTTGTAGATGACTTTTGAAATCACTGTGGCAAAGGGAGATAACGCTCATGGTGAGTATTTTATCCTTTTGCAAACATTATTTATGAAATCTATTGCATAGTTTAGTTTTTATCCAACGAAATTTTCCATATTTTGGCCTGGCTGTTTTCAATGATGTCTGGGGGAAAGGTTTAGAAATTACATATTAGGAATGTCACTCATTACATCACATGATGCAAACCGACAAGCCGCTGGACATGGGGGTGATCAAAATAGCGGACCTTGAGCGTTTTGTACTCAGGTGAACAAAAAGCAAAGAAAGTTCAGAATAAGCTTTACACCATAGTTTGAAACAAACAACTAAAGTTTAAACATATTAAGCAATTATTTCAACTTTTATCAATAATTTTACTTTCATTTATAGAGATTTTCCATATATTTTGCTTACATAAACAAGTGAGAACTATAGCATAAAGTTCTTTTCATTTAACTCTTTCTGTGCCACAGGAAATTTTAAGGTATTTCAAAACAATGCAGTTTCAGATTATGAGCTGTTTTACTTGATTTTAAAAAATATATTCTGTCAGTGTGCAGAAAGTGGTGATTCAGAATTAGATATTAGGCTGCTCTTTTTATAATAATGAATTTGATTAAAGATTCAATTACGCCAAATACATCCCTTGACATGCTGATCTGCACCTAAATAGTCCCTAAACAAGAGGCCCAAGAGGGCCAGTATCGCTCCACGGCCACAAGTCAAAAATTAAATCTCCAAACAGCCCTGCCCCTTGGTGGCCATGTTTTTGACCAACCACCATGGCTTAAAGGAATCTTGTAGAGTGTCACCCAGGGAATGTTTCTGCAAAATTATTTGAATATCAGCCCGACACTTTCGGAGGAGAGGATATTTAAAGTTTTCACTATAGCCATATAAGGCAAAATATCCCCGCCCTCTGGCGGCCATGTTTTTCAACCAATCAACATGGCTTGAAGGAATCTGATAGAGGGTCACCCAATGAAAATTTCTAAAAAATTATTTGAAAATCGGCTGAACACTTTCGGAGAAGAAGATTTTTTAAGTTTTGACTATAGCTATATACGGCAAAATAGCCCCGCCCCCTGGCGGCCATGTTTTTCAACCAATCAACATTTCTTGAAGGAATCTAATAAAGGGCCACTCAAGGAACATTTCTACAACATTATTTGAAAATCGGCTTGACACTTTTGGAGGAGAAGATTTATTAAGTTTTCTCTTTAGCCATATAAGGCAAAATAGCCCCGCCCTCTGGCGCTTTCGGAGAAGAAGATTTTTTAAGTTTTCACTATGGTCATATAAGGCAAAATAGCCCCGCCCTCTGACGGCCATGTTTTCAGACCATTAAACATGGATTGAAGGAATCTGATAGAGGGTCACCCAATAAACAGTTCTACAAAATTATTTGAAAATCAGCTGAACACTTTCGGAGAAGAAGATTTTTTAAGTTTTCACTTTAGCTATATAAGGCAAAATAGCCCCGCCCCCTGGCGGCCATGTTTTTCAACCAATCAACATTTCTTGAAGGAATCTAATAAAGGGCCACTCAAGGAACATTTCTACAACATTATTTGAAAATCGGCTTGACACTTTTGGAGAAGATTTTTTAAGTTTTCTCTTTAGCCATATAAGGCAAAATAGCCCCGCCCTCTGGCGGCCATGTTTTTTAACCAATCAACATGGCTTCAAGGAATCTGATAGAGGGTCATCCAAGGAACATTTCTACAAAATTATTTGAAAATCTGCACAACACTTTCGGAGAAGAAGATTTTTTAAGTTTTCACTATTTTTTCTTTTGGTTGCCATGGAAACCAGAATTATGGATGGATCAAACAAATTTGAAGGAATTTAAGAGAGGACATTGAGAGGATGCTTCCTATGAAGTTTCAACCAAATTGGCCAAGTGGTTAGGGAGAAGAAGAAGAAGGAAAAAGTTAACGCACGCACAGACGCACAACGGACAATTCGCCATGACATAAGCTCGACTGGCTTTCAGCCAGGAGCTAAAAAACCTTTATTTGCCTTTGTTTGCGTAGGAAGGAGTGTATTCCATCCCTAGAATGCATTGAATATATGACCTTGAGTTTAAGATCATTGTAAATGTGTATAATTATTATGCACTGAAAATTATTGATTTGATCCCTTTTAGTATGTTAATTGACATTGTTTGAATGTGAAAGTAGAGAATGCTAAACACAGGTTTTGTCCAGACTGGATGTGGTCCAAAATGACGGTAAGTAACCATTTTCACCCGGTGAATTCCTTCTTGCATAATGCATGACCCCCATTTTTTCTTGTTAACAAGAATTGCCTTCAATGTGGCCAAGTGACCTAGTTTCTGACCCAATATGACCCATATTCGAACTTGACTTACAAACATTCTTACGATAATGCCATTGATACCTGATTGCGGGCACCTGCACATCGCAATCGGGTTGCCCGGTTGAGGAAGAGGTTGGTATTTTAAATGAGTAATTTTACCTTTTACTACAATGTTTTCAACATTACAAAATAATTTCATTTTTAACTTTTCATTTATAGAGCGTTTCCATATTTTGATTAATCAATTAAAATATTAACTAATAATTGCAGTTGCTTCAAAAGCACTGTGAATCTCTCGTTTTGATTAGTTCAAAACCGATCACGTGACTAAAAGGAACTGCGTTTATTTTCCAATAACTGCAATTGATCACATGACCAGTTCACGGAACTACTTTTGGAAAATACCTTTAATTTCGTCAGTAAACCGTATAACAATGCCACAAATAATTATGCCGAGGTCATATTCAGCTTAGTTTATTAAAAGTAATAATAAATAACACTCATGAGATATTATATCTATCACATAAAGTGACTTATGATAAAAATGTACTTAACGTTTACAATATTTCAAGATTAAATTTACAGGTTTTGGCGCCAAAGTGACTAACGTATGACGTCAAAACGCGGACATGACGTCATTTTCCTAGTATTAGGTAATTTTCCAAGTATTAGGTCATGTTCATCCGCGTAAAGAACATAAAAAGAGATCCCAATTTTCAATTTATATGTCCCTTTTCAAACAATTCTTTCGATGAAAAATAGCTGTTTACTCTTAAACTGCAATTATAAGGGTTTGATGTATGTTTTGGTACAGTTATAAGAGTATAACACGGAATTGCCAAATTACACAGCTGACAAAATGCCCTCTACAAAATCAAATTTTGGTCCAATGTTCATGAACAGTCTGTAGCTACTTGGCCAGAAAATCTAGGGGTGGCAAGTTACAGTCGGCCAACATTCTTTCAAACTTTTGATAAAAGTAAAAGTAAATATGATAAGCCCGAACCGCCAATCGTCTTCCACCAATGAGCTAAGAGTCTACGTTGAAAATCCACTAACTGCTTGGAAAGAATGTTGTTCGAAGAAACACAGGTCAACTGGCTGTCGCGATATGACTGAAAATAGTTGAAAAGAGTGCGTTTAAATACAAATGAATCACGAAAATACAGAAGTACAATTGCAAGCTCTGACTGAATAATACAACATAATCAATCACATTTGATTTTGAGACCGATTATGTTTCATTATTTCAACAAACAGCCAGAACAGTACAGATGAATCAAGTTATCAATAGTCATTTATGAAATTGTCAACTTACAGCTCTTTTACCACGTGTTAGCTGTGCCATGGTACTGGTAAAAATCCTGGAAAAAGAAAATACAACACCATTTATAATAAGAATGCATAAGCTACTATGAACCTACTATGAATTCAGATTCAGAACCACCTCCAAGCAATATCTGCACTTTCTTGCACAAAAATTCCCTGAATTAAAGAATCTCTTACCAAATTGGCAAATGAGAGTAATTCTTTCATTGAAAATCTGACTAAATTATCCCTGCAGCGTTTGCACAAATCTATAGTTTTGCCGGGGACCCTGTTTGGTTGTGAACTATGGCGCCTGATGTCCCCAAAAAATATTTCAGAACTTGAAAGAGCTCGCTCATTCTTTTACAAAGTAATTCAAAGATGGCTCTTAAGTTCAAACAATATGGTATCCAGAGCAGTGATTGGCATTAAACCTATCCTTTTAGAAATTGAGTATAAGAAGTTGGGTGGTAATGACTCAAGGCACTATCCCTGATTTATACGACATTTTAGCTAAATACTATCTTACTGGATACATCAAACAAATATCAAGAGTCAAATGTCTTTCCATCAAAATTGGCATGTAAAAATTTTATCAGCAAAAGGATAAATAATTTTGATGAGGCCGTACTTAAAAGACCTGTATGATAGTAAATTAGTAGCAATATTAACTGCAAATGTCTGGGAAAATTTGATCAGGAGTGCAAATGAAACTGCAAGGAGTGGACATTGTTAATGAATTATTAAAATGGCTTATAAGTAAAGGCCATTTATATCTTGAAATCTAACAACAACTTTAATAAGAATGGAATTATCAAGTTTTGTAATTTTGTGCCTTTCCTAATGTCGCTTTGTTGTCCTGTTTTTCAACTAAATAAATATGGCTTGAACAGTTTTTGTAGAGGGTCACTCAAAGAACCTTTCTGTCAAATTATCTAGGAATCGAACAACCAGATTATGGAGGTAAAGGATTTAAAAGTTCGGGTATTTTTCTCACTTCCTAATGCCGCAGCACCGCAGCACCCAAAGTTCTACACATAATGTAAATCTTCGAACAATTTGAAAGAGGACCAACAAAGAAACAATCCTGTGAAGTCAAGTTGAAATTGATCAAATGGTATGGTAGGAGTTGTCATTTGTAGCTAAAAGTTCAATTTACCCCTTTTGTGATGGGGACACCTGGTTGCTAATATTTTTAACCAATCAATACGGCTTGAACAAATTAAGTAGAGGATCACTGAAGTAAGATTCCAATTCAACTTTCAGAACAAGAGCTGTCGGAGGACAGCACAATCGACTTGTTTGTGCTTGCCAATAAAACAAAACGTTTTTGGGTGGTACAGAAAACATAACCAAGTACTTTATCATATTATTTATAAGCAAAGTATTTTATAAGTCGAAAAAGAGTCATACTTCTTATGAAAACCTTTACCGAATTATGCACTCTTGGCTGATTTTATTTTTTTTACTTTAGCTATATAAGCCCGCCCCCTGGCGGCCATAGTATCCGACAAATTAACTTAGCTTGAAGGAATCTGATAGAGGGTCACCATAGGAACATTTCTACAAAATTATTTGAAAATCGGCCTGACACTTTTGGAGGAGAAGATTTTTTAAGTTTTCACTTTAGCCATATAATGCAATATAGCCCTGCCCACTGGAGGCCATGTTTTTCGACCAATCAACATGGCTTGAAGGAATCTGATAGTGGGTCACTTAACCCTTTCCCACTTACATACGCATTCCCCCGTGTCTATCGATTCCCTCATAGATACGCATTCCCACGCGTCTCACGGTTCCCTCATAGATACGCATTCCCCCGCGTCTGATTTTCAACATCTTAATTCTCGACTTTTCCGTAAGAAAATTATTCCCGAAAGTTAATAAACCTAAACTTCAATTATTCAAAATGCAGTTCCAAGGATGACAACATATTGTTACTATATAAAGTTTGTCAGTAAATGATAATATAAAACCGTGACTGTGTATTTCTCTATGCGCAATTCTTACATCGCGTGTCCATGGAAGGTAAACAAAAACACGACCTTGGCATGTGTAAAAAAGTTTTTTAAAACATTAGAAATTAGGAAATTCTATAAAGTATAATCATTGCAAACAGTTGAAAACATAATGGTAATGTTGAAAACATTATGGTAAAAGGAGAAACTGCTACTTTTGAGCAATGTCTCCTTTAGTCACGATGTTTTTCAAAAGTCGTCTGCTACAAACGCGTCTTCAACAAGAAAATGGTCGACGTGTTCAATAAAAGGGTAAATTCATTTTTTTATATTCGACCAAACTTTCAAAATATTTATTTGTTTGTTAGAGAATGAATTTTAAAATAATTTCTCACAAACCTGCATAAAAATCCCTTGTAATCCAAATGATTTCTCACAAACCTGCATAAAAATCCTTTATAATCCAAATGAAATCATCCAATTTCACAAACACAAAAGGTCACAGATTTTAACACCGAATTTTGGGAGAGCCTATGGGAAATGCTTACGTCATACCGCGTGAGCATTTTACTCAAGTGAACTGCGTCAGCACAAATCCCCCCCCCCCCCCCTTTCGTATGGTGTGACACAAATCCTTTACACAACACATTTGGGACAAATGCTGTGTGCAGCAAGTTAAATAGATTTTCCGAATTTGTTATGTGTGGATAATGTATGGATAATCCAAATTAATTGGTGGGTATACTGATACTTATAATTGAAATAAAACGGAATGGGGTGCAAATAAAACATAACGGACGGTTTGGACAATTAACCCTTTCCCACATATGGCAAATCTGCACCAGACAACTTTGAAACTATCTAGGCAAAACTGTGTACAAAACTCTTATGGTTGATTAGATTTTGACACAATTTTCAATCATGTCACGGCGGCCTTCCCATGTGTATTATTTATTTATAACAACAGTACAATCTGCATGACATCATATGGAAATAAAGAAGACAATATGTGTCAAAAGGCGTCAATCGTCTGTACTGTTGTTTATTGGAATTTAAAGGTCATAAAACTCAATCAAATATAAACCATCAACCACCGATCAGGCTTTGATACGCTGATTAGTAGCATCTGCTGGCATGTCCATTAAATTAGGGGTAATAAAATAATGAAATGACCATCATGCAATGCGTAAAATATTACAGACAGACAAAAGACGATGTCAGTTTTAAAACAATCAATTGATCAGATCAATTAGCTTACACTTTATAATTAGTAACTGAAATATTATGTCTGTATTTAATGATGGCTGATTTTGTTTTATCGGACATTTTTGATTCTGATGATGAGTCTTTTCTGATTAATTGTTATCATTCAACAACGATCCAATCATCCAAATTCGTTCATTTATGTCTTTCCTTATTGAGATTTAAAGGCATTTAAATAATATATTTAGTATTGTGTTTTTATTTATAAAAATAATTACAAACACAAATGTTCATGTAATTTATTACAGTAAAAAACACACAAAAAACGTCTATCTCCCTTTCTTCCTTCCATGTCGTACATACTACTCTTCCAATGATATACTTTTTTTATACCATTAGAAAGACAATTTAATTGGCTACAGACTTTATTATTATACAAAAAAGGTTTAAACGATGTTTGATATAGTAATAGTGGTATAAAATAGACAGGTATCAAATCACTACACTTTTCCAATAATGTCTATGGGAATACTGTTATCAGATAGCATAGCCTTATATGGAGATAAGGTAGTAAAATAGCCAATTCTCTAACTGGGAAAGGGTTAAGGAACATTTCTACAAAATTATTTGAAAATCAGCCTTATACTTTTGGAGGAGAAGATTTTTTAAGTTTTCACTATAGCCATAAAAGGCAAAATAGCCCCGCCTCCCTGGCGGCTTTGTTTTTCAACCAATCAACATGGCCTGAAGGAATCTGATAGATCATCCATGTTCTACAATTTTTTTTGAAAATCTGCCAACCAGATTGGGAGAAAAAGAATAAAGTTTTTTTCATTTCGTTGCCATGGAAACCAGAATTCTGAATGGATCTCAAAAATTTGAAGGAAATCTTGTGAGGTCATTGAGAGGATGATTTCTGGGAAGTTTCATCCAATTGACCCACTGGTTACTGATGAGAAGAAGTTGGCGCACAACGCACGCCGGAAAAAAGACGATCACAATAACTCACTCAGGTGAGCTAATAAGTGGGGTGTTACAAAAATTCTTAACCAAAATTAAGTCGAAAAAGGGCCATAATTCTTACAAACACCTTGACAGAATTATGTTCTTATCTGTTGATGGAGGTTATGATGGGGAACAAGTGACGAAAGTTTCAAAGCAATATTTTTAATTATTTTGGAAACAAGCGTACCAAAGCTACAAAATACGCCCGTCAGGAAGGTTATAAATGGTACTCGATGCGTTCACGAACTAGAACTATCACTAAAGGAAGTTCATAATCATGAAAGGGGCATAGTTTAGGAAAGGGTCGTAATTTGTAATAAAAATTGATTTGAGTGATGCCTTTTAAGATACTCATTGATTGTATGATTTGTAAGCATGCATTCAAAGTTAAAGCATTAAAACATACATCACTTAACAAATGTGGCAACTAGAGTGCAGAAAAGGATAATAAAAGGGCCATGAGGGCCCTGGATCGCTCACACTGACCAATCAACTTTGCTTGAAAGAATCTGATAGAGATTCACATAAGGAACATTTCTACAATTTTGTTTGAAAATCGGCCTGACGCTTTCGGAGAAGAAGATTTTTTAAGTTTTCACTATAGCCATATAATGCAAAATAGCCCCGACCCCCTGGTGGCCATGTTTTTTGACCAATCAACATGGCTTAAAGGAATCTGATAGAGGGTCATCCTAGAAATATTTCTACACAATTATTTGAAAATCTGCTAACCAGTTTGGGAGAAGAAGAATTTTGAAGTTTTTTTCATTTCGTTGCCATGGAAACCAGAATTCTGCATGGATCCCAAAAATTTGAAGGAAATCTGGTGAGGTCATTGAGAGGATGCTTTATGTTAGGTTTCATCCCAATTGACCCACTGGTTACTGCGGAGAAGAAGTTAAAAACGTATCCATTATGATTTTTGATTTAAGCCTTTGATTTCAAATGCTATAGCCTTCGAAAGATAGCCGTTGCTATGCAGCTAGCAAAAAAGCTCACCTGATTTTATTTATTTTCACTTCAGTCATATAAGCCCCGCCCCATAGTTTTCAACCAATAAACATGGCTTAAAGGAATCGTTTTCACTAAAGCCATATAATGCAACAAAATAGCCCCGGCCCCTGACGGCCATGTTTTACGACCAATCAACATGGCTTGAAGGAATTTGATAGTGGGTCACTTAAGGAACATTTCTATAAAATTATGTCTAAAAAATTAGTCTAACACTTTTGGAGGAGAAGATTTTTTAAGTTTTCACTATAGCCATATAAGACGATGACGCTGGACAAAAGGCGATCACAGTAACTCACCTTGAGCACTTCGTGCTCAGGTGAGCTAAAAATGCACAATAAGTTATTTTTCCTCTTTCCACAGTGTTTTTGACAAAACAAAATAAACAATCTGTTGTCATCCGTTATTTGTGAATGGGAAAAGTCAAAACCTTTCCAACATACAAGAAATCTGAAGCAGAGGACATTGGAAACATCTAGGCCAAAAAAAATATGGTAACAATATGTGAATTTAAAAACTTTTAAATAGAGTTGTAAACATTATAGCTCATATATATTTCTTTTATGTCACAATGTTTTTAAAATATTGCCTGCTGCAGAGGCATCAGCAAACGTCTGTATGTTTGAAAGCATTACATCAACATGTAAGGGTTAGGTTTAATAATGGAAAATATGTCACATATATATTTTACTTCTTTTTTATCATTGATTTGAGTAGTATTAAGATATGACTTCATATTGCCAATAAAACATCATAGATGCAATATACACCTTTGAAACAATATACTGTACTGATATGATGATAATGATTTAATAACACCATATATGTTCATTTATATAATATTATAAAATAATGGGTGAATGTTTGCATGAACGAATAATCTGAAGAAAGGGATAACCGTTTTCCACATACAACAAATCAGCAGCAGACAACTCGGAAAACATATTGGCAAATATATGGAAAATCTTCAAAATGAAAGTATATATATTAAATGCAGTTGAAAATATTTTGGCAAAGCGAAGATTGCTCAACATGCTACATCTTACTTTCCAATGTTATCTGCTGCAGAGGCATCAGAAGCATTTGTATGTTGGTAAGGGTTAATATTCTCTCTCAAAATTGTACCAACACCAGAAGTTCAAAGTTTTTGTTTCTCTTACATTGTTTCTTTTAAGACTTTCTAGATGGAAGGTATTCTTTATATAATTTAACCCTTTCTCACTTACAGACGCATTTCGACGCACCTGCGACACTCGACTTTTGAAAGCGTTGTGGTAAAAGTAGGAATTACTCATTATTGCTCACAATGCCTCTGAAGCAGACAACTTTTAAAACCACTGTGGCAAATGGAGAAATTAGTCTATAGTTTATGAGGTATAAGATAAAAGGTGCTATTTTATAACAGGTTATCACATTACATAGTACACATAAACATCATAGTAATCACTAGATAATGTGAATCAAAAGTCTTCAGGCACTATCATATTCAAATCTATTCAATAATTTGTTTTCTTTAAGAATTTCAACATTTTTTAACAATGTTTTCCGAAGTCAGCTGCTTCAGATATCTTGTATGTGGAAAGGGTTAACCCTTTACCACATATAGACGCTTTCAGATGCCTCTGCAGCAGAAGATTTTCAAAACATTTTCACCATTTGCCACAATGTTTTCAACTGTATCTAATAATTAAACTATCATTAATGGTGATTTTTCACATTTTTGATAAGATAGTTTCAAAGTCGGCTGCTGCAGATATCTTGTAAGTGGAAAGGGTTAAGATGGCCTCCAGAGGCCTCTGAAAGGAGGAGTAAATTGGCCTTTACTCTGAAACATTTCTTTTATCAACCATTAATTGTTTTTAAAACCTTTGTTGTAGGTAGCAAAAAGAGTATTCTGAATCAGACGATTGTTGTGATTACCAACACAATAGGTTATGGAGGACTAATAAGGATTGAACCCTTTCTCACATACAACAAATTTGTAGAAGACGACTTTGAATAAAATCTCTAATGTTGTAGGTATAATTACTGAAAAAAGTTGAAAATATTTTGTTGCAACAGGAGAAATTGCCCGTTTTAACCCTTTCCCTCATATGACAATTCTGCAGCAGACGACTTTAAACATGTTTTGTCAAAACATAGAGGAGAAATTGCACATTTTGTGCAATTTCTTCTTTTGTCACTATGTTTTCAAAAATCTGTCAGCTACAGAGGCGTCAGAAAGCGTCTTTATGGGGGCAAAGGGTTAAGCCATTTCTACTTTTGTCACAATGTTTTCAAAAATCATCCCCTACGGAGGCATCAGAATGGGTCTGTATATATAGGGAAAGTGTTAACCCTTTCTGGCACCTCTGCAGCAGACAGCTTTTTGAAAACATAGTGACAATAGAAGAAATTGCTCAAAACTAGCAATTTCTCCTTTTGCCACAATGTTTTCCATTTTTTGTCATAGGTTATCTGTTCAATTATGGAGATTTCCCACTTTTTGACAAAATATGTTCAAAGTCGTCTGCTGCAGAACTGTCGTATAAGGGAAAGGGTTAACTGTATGTAACTGACCCGTATCAACTCATAGACTAAACCCTTTGATTTGGCGTTCAATTACAATACATCCAATAGATTATTGATCAGATATCACACAAAAAAAATCAACACATCTTACAGAACACCTCATATATTAAACACTTTCAGACGCCTCTGCAGCAGACGGCTTTTTGAAAACATAGTGACAATAGAAGAAATTGCTCAAAACTAGCAATTTCTCCTGTTGCCACAATGTTTTCCGCTTTTAGTCATAGGTTATCCATTCAATTATAGAGATTTTTCTATTTTTTGACAAAATATGTTTAAAGTCGTCTGCTGGAGAATTGTTGTATGAGGGAAAGGGTTAAGGCATGAAATAGCTATACCTTCTCTTAAAAAGCATCATAAATAAAACTATATAATTCTTTATAGCATTTTACCACATACAGGCAAGTTTTTACACATCTGCAGCAGATGCCTTTTTGAAAACATTATTGCAAAAGGAGGCAATTTCTCTCTTTGCAACAATGTTTTCATCTCTATTCAATAACTATCTTTCATTTCAAGAGATTTTTTTCATATTTCTGCCTGGATAATTTTAAAACAGATTGCTGCAGATATGTAGCATGTTGGAAAGATAGATAGATATATTTACAATTACAGTTAAGAACATCTTGAATTGACAAATTTACCGTTCACGCTCCGTTCCGCTCACGTTCCACCCCTCTCATAAAGTGTTCACTCATTCATAACATTTTGATTGCTTTTTTCCGTTACGCTCAGATTGAGCGAAGCATTCATGTGATTGAATTTTTTCGTTCGGTATGATTGTTTCTTTCAGAGCGCAAAATTCCGTTCCGCTCATAAAACTTAGCATTCCAACTTTGTTCCAATCACGTTCCGCTCAGATTGTCAATTTCATGATGTTCTTTACTGTATTATGGTTCATACCTAAAAAACAGTATTAAATAAGAATACAGCTTTGTTTATTGAAGTAAATGAGTTCAACTTAAAACAAGAGGGCCATGATGGCCCTGGAATCGCTCACCTTAATTATACAATGTACTGCAATGCAAAACACATCAAGACAATTATTCTGAATGCAACCTCCACAGTGTTAACAAGATTTTCCTTCATTTGGCCTAGTGATCCATATTCCAACATGGACTAGATATAATCAAGACAACATTCTGATAAATTTCCAACTTGCTCGAAATAAAAATGCGGCCTCCCGAGTTCGAACAATATTTTCCTTTATTGACCTTGACCCATGTTCGAACTTGACCTAGATATAATTCAAACAAACATTCTGACCAAATTTCAAGCTGCTGAAGCAAAAAATGCGGCATCCAAAGTGTTAACAAGATTTTCCTTCAATTTGGCCTAGTGACCTAGTTTTTGACCCTACATGATCCATATTCGAACTTGGCTTAGATATCATTTAGATAAACATTCTCATTAAATGTCAAGCAGCTGCTGTAGCAAAAAATGCGGCCTCTAGACTGTTAACAAGCTTTTCCTTCAATTTGACCTAGTGACCTATTTTTTGACCCAACATAACCCATGATCGAACTTGACTTACATATCATCAAGAAAAACATTCTGATAAAGTTTCATCAGACTCAAGTTAATCAAAGCGCTAAAAGTGCTAATGGTATAAGGACATATGTAAGTTGAAAATATATGGCATAGATAATATGGACAAACATTGTTGAAACAATAAACAATGACTTTTAAAACAAACCAAACCAAAAATGTGTGAAGCAACATATACTGCCTGCCAATAACATATACCTTATCAATCAAAGTTTGCCCCTTTTCTTGTATAAAAAAATAAATCAGGAAGGACAAAAGATTGACAAAAAAATGAGCAGCGACCCTTAATTAAAATATTTCCAGTTTAGAAATCACTAAAGATCCACAATGTATATTGTAATCATGCTGATAAATGAAAGACAATCGAAAGCATGCTAGAGTTATGTTTCTTTTTGCACTGCACATCTGTAGCTCAGAGTTCCCTATACACTAAGTCTTAAATTGATACATTGGACATGTATTGAGACAAAAACCGAAGAAATGAACAAAATGAGTTTACACCTAAAAAACCAGATCAGATTTGTGTTCAAAATATTGTATCGATCTCCTAATCCCAATGTATACGTGTGACGACTTTGAAATGGATCCGCGAAACAGAAACACAGTTTTGACCCATTAATGCAAACCGTAACGGACAGGAGATAACTAAAATAAACAGACCAGAGTTATGTACCTAGTACTTTGCCGTTCTCCTTATCACACGGTATAAGTGTGACCACTTTGAAATAAATCTGCCATACAGTAACAACGTGTTGACCAATACATGCAATCCACGAAGTATTGATTACAGAAGTCGTACAAGGTTAATTTACAAAAACCTATTTAGACTACATTTCTAGTCTATTTGTCAGCAGATACATCAAGGACTAGATTACACGTTGACGGACGATGAGTCTTCAATTAACGCAAATGCATATACATTATAAATCCTGTCCCAAAATCGCTAGAAGCGCCTCAATTATAAAATAGATAATGACCTTGCGGTTATAACTAGTGTGTATGTTGACATTTTCGGCCAAATTTCTTTCCGACGTTTGACAAAAGTCAATGCGACATGCGTCATTCGTCTTTCACCAATGGGCTAAGTCTATGTGGAAAAGCAACCAAGTCTATGTGGAAAAGCAGCCAGTTGCTTGGGAAGATTGTTGTGTGGAGTACTGGTGTGAGAAAACAAGGAAATACATTTGTAGGTGAACTGGCCGCCCGTGGTATTACTGAGGAAATGTTAAAACAAGAGGGCCATGATGGCCCTGGAATCGCTCAACTGGTTTTTTTTTCACTTTAGCTATATAAGACCCGCCCCGTGGCAGCCATAGTTTCCGACCAATCAACTTGGCTTGAAGGAATCTGATAGAGGGTCACCCTAGGAACATTTCTACAAAATTATTTGAAAATCGGCCAGACACTTTTGGAGGAGAAGATTTTTTAAGTTTTCACTATAGCCATATAATGCAAAATAGCCCTGCCCACTGGTGGCCATGTTTTTTTACCAATCAACATGGCTTGAAGGAATCTGAAAGTGGGTCATCCAAAGAACATTTCTACAAAATTATTTGAAAATCGGCCTGACACTTTCGGAGAAGAAGATTTTTTAAGTTTTCACTATAGCCATATAAGGCAAAATAGCCCCGCCCCACTGGCGCCCATGTTTTTCGACCAATCAACTTGGCTTGAAGGAATCTGATAGAGGGTCATCCAAGGAACATTTCCACAAAATTATTCAAAAATCAGCCTGACACTTTAGGAGGAGAAGATTTTTTAAGTTTTCACTTTGGCCATATAAGGCAAAAAAGCCCCGCCCCCTGGCGGCCATGCTTTTCGACCAATCAACATGGCTTGAAGGAATCTGATAGAGGATCACCCAAGGAACATTTCTACAGAATTATTTGAAAATCGGTCCGACGCTTTTGGAGAAGATTTTTTAAGTTTGCACTATAGCCTAATAAGGCAAAATAGCCCGCCCCCCCCTGGCGGCCATGTTTTTAGACAAATCAACATGGCTTGAAGGAATCTGATAGAGGGTCACCCAAGGAACATTTCTACAAAATTATTTGAAAATCTGCCAACCAGTTTGGGAGAAGAAGAATTTTGAAATTTGTTCGGTTTCGTTGCCATGGAAACCAGAATTTTGCATGGATCCCAAAAATTTGAAGGAATTCTGGTAAGGTCATTGAGAGGATGCTTTCTGTGAAGTTTCATCCAAATTGACCCACTGGTTACTGAGGCGAAGAAGTTGACGCACGACGGACAAAAGGCGATCACAATAACTCACCTTGAGCAAAGCTCAGGTGAGCTAAAAAGGCGTTAACCCCAATCAATCAATGTTAACTTATCTCTAATTTGTAGATTTAATTTCTATTTCCTATTTTGAATAGTGATGAAAAGATTGTGGAAAAAGACAACCTTGCTGATTATCAGTCATCAGTTAAGGGGAGTCAAATGTGTCTAAAAGGGGCAACAGTTAAAACTAGACATTGCTTTTTTGAAAAAGCGCTTGTTTCCCCATTTGTGTGGTCGTAGGGGAGGAAAAGAAATGATGGAGATGAATTTTGTAGTTTTGGACTGGAGATGAAGCAACAGTGACAATCCTCAGTTATTGAGCGGAAACCATTTTTCAGTTGAAGGCTACCATGATCATGACATTAGTGACCTCAAAATCAATAAGGGTCATTTACTCGTGGTGACCAACCTGCACACCAAGTATGAAGTTCCTGGGATTGCTTCAGTTAATGAGCGGAGACCATTTTTCAGCCCAAGGTCACCACGACCTTGACCTTTGACCTACTGACATCAAAATCAATAATGGTCATCTACAGGTTATGACCAACCTACACACCAAGTATGAAGTTCCTGGGCATAAGCGTTCTTGAGTTATTGAGTAAAAAACATTTTTCAGCTGAAGGTTACCGTGAAATCAAACAAATTCAATAAAGATCATCTACTGGTTAGGACCAACCTGCACACCAGGTATGAAGTTCCTCGACATAAGCATTCTTTAGTTATTAAGCGGAAACCATTTTTCAGCTGAAGGTTACCATGACCTTGACCTTTGAGCTAGTGACCTCAAAACCAATAGGGCTCATCTACTGGTGGTGACCAACCTGCACACCAAGTATTAACTTCCATGGCCAAAGCATTCTACAGTTATTAAGCAAAAACAATGTTTCAGCTCATTGTCACTGTGACGTTTCAGCTCAAGATCACTGTGACCTTGACTTTGACCTCAAAATCAAAACAAAATTAACAGGGGTCTTCTATTGGGTATGGCCAACCTGCATACCATGTATGGAGTTCCTCGGCCAAAGCGTTCTTCAGTTATTGAGCGGAAACCATTTTTTACCTCACAAGGTCACCATGACCTTGACCTTTGACCTTCTGACATCAAAACCAATAGGGGTCATCTATTGGTCATGACCAACCTGCATAATAAGTATGAAGTTCCTACGCCAAAGAGTTCTTCAGTAATTAAGTGGAAACAAGTTTGACGGACGTGACCTTGAATACTATGACCTTGACCTTTGCCTAGTAACCTTAAAATTAATAGGGGTCATTTGTTGGTGACCAACCTGCACACCAAGTATGAAGTTCCTGGGCCCAAGCAAAAACATTTTTTCAGCTTATTGTCACTGTGACCTTGACTTTAGACGTACTGACCTCAAAATCAAAAGGGGTCTTCTACTGGGCATGGCCAACCTGCATACTGAGTACGGAAACCATTTTTTACCTCACAAGGTCACCATGACCTTGACCTTTGACCTTCTGTTATCAAAATGAAGTTTTTTAAAGTAAAACATATTTTATTAGAAAATACTTACCAGTCATTTAATACCCGATATATAATCTCTACACCCTTAATTCATCCAGAAAAAGCACTCGCCTTGCGTATTCCTCACGTATATGTGATATACACGGTCGCCCGCAAGAGCGGGAGAGCACGTGATATTTAGCCACTTTTATTTCAACATTAATTGTTGGATGACGACGCCGGGATGGTAGGCGGGACTCTATAAATGACTGGTAAGTATTTTATAATAAAAATATGTTTTACTTTAAAAAACGTCAAAAATACATTACCAGTCATTTAATACCTGATGACTTTGTAGCATCGGTCGGGAGGTTCGACCAATACTTACTGTCGTTCCAGGTAGCAGCACCTTGTAGTATTATTATTTCTAAATTCATTAACAAAGTACTATGAACCCAACAGCAAAAGTAAAAGAAGGGATTGATGAAGTTCAATCAATGTTTACTTCATTGTTATGTTGGATGCAATTTTTAGCGGACAACTCGCTGAGACGCCACCAAAGGGCCCAGAGGGTACAAGTTCTCTGTCTGACCAGACATGGAACGTTAGGTAAAAGAAGAAAAATTTGACTGAGTTTTCCAAACTGCCGCGCGCAGATTCTCTTCAAGGGGAATATTGTTTGAGAAAGCCTAACTTGCCGAAAGAGCTCTGACTTCATGCAGGCGTATCCGCAGAAAAGAAAGATCTCGACTAGATAAATCTTTGTACGCTAATTTAATCGTAATGGATATCCAGCGAGAAATAGACGCTGCCGATATATCTTTACAACCTATAAGAGGGAGAAATAACCTCTTTCTCCGACGCCTATTCCCCTAAACTCTCTTAAGATAAAACTCTGACAGGGCAAAGGGATCTGTCGGAATCCGAAGGACCACAGCTCGCAGAAAGACTAGGAACTGTAATCGGCTCCGGAAGGACCGACGGTAACTGGTTCTTAGCCAGAAACCCTGGTTGACACAGTAGAGTAAAGGAGCCATCAGTTTCATTGAATCTGATGTGCTCGGTCTCTACAGAAAGAGCGTGTAATTCGCTCCTCCGGCGAGCTGTAGCGAAAGCTAATAAAAGGACGGTTTTATAAGTCAGAAACTTTAAAGACGTCGATTCAAGAGGTTCGTAAGGAGCTCTTGTAAGCGACCAGAGGACGCAAGACAAATCCCATTTTGGAGTTAAACTCTTATAAATGGGTTTCGAAAGATCGCATAAGTTCAGAGAGAAATGGATTAGAAACAATGCTCTCTCCCCCTTTGAACTTAAGCGTATTCGATAACATAGAACGGTAACCTTTTACCGTACTAACTGCCAGATGTTTTTCCTCAAAGAGAAAAAGAAGGAAATCGGCAATCCGAGTTACAGAGGGACACTCAGGATTGACCGGCCTTGCACCACACCAATCTGAGAAGACTTTCCACTTGGAATCATAGACGATTCTAGTAGATCGTCTTCTCGACTCTGCGATGCGAGAGGCAACTTTCTGAGAAACAGCACATCTTCTCGAAGAGGAAGACTTATTGGATTTGCCGAGAGGCAGGCCAGGAGGTCGTTGAACCACTACCTCTGGCTCTGGGGCCAAAATGGTGCTATCAACAGTATTCTGCACTGCTGACAGCGAAGAACCTTTTGTAGAATGATTGGAACCAGAATGAACGGGGGAAACGCGTACCCGAATAGACGGTTCCAATCGAGGGTCAGTGCGTCCACTGCCCAAGCTGCAGGATCGTACATCGGTGACACATAGATTGGTAGCCGATGATTGACTCTGGTGGCGAAAAGATCCACCAGTGGTGTCCCGATCCGCATGAACACAGAGTTTACTACTCTCTGGTTCAACGTCCATTCCGCTGGAAGAATTTTGTTTTGGCGGGACAGACTGTCTGCTAAGACATTCAAATGGCCGGGGACGTGTTTCACTACAAGTACTAGTGACGTCGCCTGGCACCAAAGGAGCAACTTCCAAGTCTCCAGAAAGAGAAGATGGGAGTGCGTTCCTCCTTGCCTGCGAATGTAGGACACAACAGTAGGACACAACAAAACAGTTCTGTTCGCAACGGAGGCAGAGAACTGATTGAGGGCTAGCAGGACTGCCTTCAACTCCAAATTGTTTATGTGTAAACAACGTTCCTCCGCTGTCCACATGCCCTGGGCTGTTAAGCCCTGTTGCTCTAAATGAGCTCCCCAACCCGCAGTACTGGCATCTGTAAAAAGGTACAGATCCGGAGGTGGTGTGAGCAAGGGCAACCCTTGTAGATAGATTAACGGATCCAGCCACCACCGAAGGTGTGACTTGAACAGATCCGTCAGAGCTATCTCCTGTTCCAGTGAGTCCACAGAGGGACGCCACCGGGACAGAAAAAGATACTGAAGGGGTCGCATGTGGAGCCTGCCTAGACTGACTAGGTCGGCTGCTGCACTCAGAGAACCCAGAAGTGACAGCATGGAGCGAACTGTTACCATAGTCCGCTCCAGTGTGAGCTCGATCTTCAGGAAAAGAGAATCGACTCTGTCCGAAGGTACTCTAATTACCGCTAAGTCGGTGAGAAACGTCATACCCACGAACGTGAACCTCTTTGACGGAACTAATTCCGACTTCTGTGTGTTGGGTATTAGACCCAAACGCAGAATGGTCCGCCAGGCTAGAGACAGATCGTGAATGAGAAGTAAACGATCCGTTCTGTGGAGTAGCCAGTCGTCGAAATATTGAAGAAGCTGGGGTCCTTTCACACGAAGAAAGGCTCCCACAGCATTGATTATCTTCGTAAATACTCGAGGGTCGGACTTGAGGCCGAAGGGAAGCGCCCTGAATTGGAAAACTTCCCCATTTACCACAAAATGAAGGTACTTCCTCGACGAGGAAGCGATCGGCATGTAGTAATAGGCGTCTGTGAGGTCCAGCGAGACTGCTTAGTTGCCCTCCCGAATAGCTATTCAGATGGAGCGGGTCGACTCCATTTTGAACTTCTCGGCGGGATCAATAGATTTAATGCTGACAAATCTATCATCGGTCTCCACCGACCGTCTTTCTTCGGAACGAGGAAAAGACGGCTGTAGAAACCCCGAGAATTGGGGTTGAGAACCCTCTTTATGGCCTTCTTTTTCGGAAGTGATAAAATCACTTCTGACATGGCCAGATGACCTGACGACATGTCTATAGGTACGCTTGTCATATGATCTCACTTAACAATTTCTCTGACGACTTGTAATGAAAACATTGTGGAAAATGACACATTGTCCATAAACCTTTCCTCATTTTCTGTGAGTTCACTTTCAGACCATCCCGAGCAAATCCCCGGTAGATCAGTCGGTAGCGACACAGGTTGTGAGGTCGAACCCCAGCTCGGCAAACATTCATTTCGATGTTTGACAAAAGTCACTGTGACAAGCTTCATTCGTCTTCCACCAATGGGCTGACAGTCTATGTGGAAAAGCAGCCAGTTGTTTGGCAAGAGTGTTGTGTGGAGTGGAGTACTGGTGTGAGAAAGCCAGGAAACACATGAGTAGGTGAACTTGATGCCGTGATATGACTTAAATATTGTTGAAAATGGCGTTTAAACCCAAATCACACACACACACAATCAGATCATCCCGCAGGTTTGGTAAGACGGTCCTTGTGATACTTCAGGAAAATCAACTAAAGCGTTCTTACGACAGTTTAAAATAAACATATATTTGCGCATAATTGCAATCTGATCCAAATGTGTAATTTTGTCAGAAAGTTCTAGAAACTTACTATGACTGCTTGTCAAACAATACACAGCAAGATCAAAGTGTTTTGATGTTCAAACTGTGTGTTTTACATTGAGTATTGTTTATTTACACATATTTCACAATAATTAACAAGTTTATAATGTCAACTTTCACTTAAGCGCTTATTCTTATATAATAATATTCTCAATTCCTTATCTGTAAGGACAAATGAAAATATACTTTGCCGTATAAATATCACTTGAAAACTTCCATACATGTAAAACACATTGCAAAATGTATTCATTAAATGCTTTACCCTGCTTCCATCAATTTGTCAGCTATATCTTAGGTTTCCTGGGTAATTAGCTCTTATTTCTGGTCCATTTATCCCGACACCAGCGAGTCGATCGAAATGCTAACTCCACAACCGTGAGCACCAGGGGAAGCAAGGAGGCAAAGCTATTACTACCATTTTTAAGTCTTAAGTATGACCTGGTAGGTGATCGAATCCGCGACCTCCCGAAACTGAGGCAGTTTTCACTAAATGCTGTTTATAATTGGTCAGATTAGTTCTTTAAATGATAATCAAGAATATTATGAACTCATGACTATTTCTTTTTCATTTTATCAATGACAGTTAAATTTAGTAATTTGCTATAACTATTTAAGAACAATGGTGATACAGTCGTAAACCTTCCTTTTTGAAACATAATTTAACAAGGTCTAGCAAGAAAGTCAAATTTCAAACGAACATAAAAATATCAGTATAATTCCAATCTCCGCCAGATTGAATGTTGAAAAGGCAGAATCTCTTATCATAAAGCATAAACCATTTCCCACAAGTCTGCAGCAGACGACTCTGAAAATATCTGGGCAAAACTATGGAAAACATCTGTTAATGTTAATATCATTGTTTTGATTGACAAAAATCTCCATAAATGGCTGTTTAATCATTAAGTAGATAACATTGTGGTCATTATTTCAAACGTCGACTTCTGCAGATGTGTCGACATTTACCTGCAGTTGGGAAAAGGGTTAACGCATCCCCAATTATAAACGTTTCAAAGTCCTCTGCTGCAGAATTGTTGTATATGGGAAAGGGTTAAAACATTACAAAACAGAACAATTGTTTGCAAGATAGAGATCTTACACCGAAACAAATAGCCTTTTTCGGTATCGACATATCTTAGGGAGCAATTGCCTTTCAAATCCTATCTCCAAGTCATCGGGTACATATTTGTCAAGATGTGTATAATGTCTCTTGCATGAACGACAGTGTCCATCTGAAAAGGATTTGTTTTTGTGCCACAATATAACAATATCTTCCTTCACCGGCCGTCTTCATGTGAATAAATGGACAAGGGACAGAAAGGAAAATGTCACAATCAGTCTACTAAACGACATTCAAATGATTGAAGGAAAAATTGCTCATAATGAACACTTTTTTTCTTATACCACAATAATGCAGACGCATCAGAAAGCGTCCATATGTGGGAAAGGGTTAAGCAACATGGTCTGACAAAGTTATTTACTTGTTCAAATGTCATTGTCAGAAACAATGTAGATCTATAGATTGTAGTAATATGCAGTACAGAGTAATTAAGAATATTTCATACATAATGGTATCTTCTCCTATTGTCATTTGTTTTCAACCTTGCATGAAAACCCCTACTTAACCCTTTCCCACATACAACTAATTTGCAGCAGACGACTTTGAACATATTTTGTCAAAAAATGGAAAATCTCTATAATTGAATGGATTATAAACCAATGACTATAAGTGGAAAACATTGTGGCCAAAGGTGAAATTGCTCATCATGAGCAATTTCACCTTTGGCCACAATGTTTTCAAAAGTCGTCTGCTGCTATTGCGTTAAAATGCGTCTGCAGGTGGGAAAGGGTTAAGATATTTCACATTTGTTTCTAAGATGTTGTTTAAGAATATGGCTCTAAAATATTCCTTTAAATTACAGTTCAAAATTGATATTTATGTCTCTCTGAAGCATTTAACCCTTTCTCGAATGTAAATGACTTTAATTGCATTTGCAGCAGATGACTTTTAAAAACAAGCAAGAGAAAAGGAGAAAGTGCTCATATAATATCAGTTCTCCCCTTTTCCACAATATTTTCTACATGATTTCAATTACTCTTTCCTTTTGATAGATGTTGCATTTTTCTTCAGATGGTGCCATTTAAGCTACTCTCAATAAAGAAAATGTTAATATTAATTGATACATCTTTGTCAAATCAATATCAAACTTATTTCAGCATGATTTGGCATTCTTATTAAAAATTGAGGCTATTAGGAAAGATAATATGGAGATGAAGTATAAAATCGAAAACCTCAGCTCTAATATCGCATTTTTAGAGGGGCATTATAGAAGTAATAACCTGCGAATTGGGGGGTATTCGTGGTTGTCTAAACGAGTCTTGTAGCGAAACGTAGGAAAACGTTAGACGCTGTATCAAAAACAACTTGAATTTGACGAGTCTTGCAAAGATAGACATTGAACTAACACACAGGGTGAAATCGAACGACGATGGAAAGTGTACAAATGTGGTAAAATTCACTAGATTTAAAGATCGTGATCAAATCCTATATGAAGCCAAAAAGATGCTTCTTAAAATGTCTTATTGTTTTGTTAAGGTGGACTTCACAAACAGGGTTAAGTTGTTCATACGCGAACTTGGAAAACGACTGGTCGAAGCGATGGTTAAGGGTCAATATGCAGCCATGCATTTCGACAAGGCTTATAGGAATCTGATAGAGGTTCACCCAAGGAACATTTCTACAAATTATTTGAATATTGGCCTGACATTTCGGAGTAGAAGATTTTTAAGTTTTCACTATAGCCATATAAGGCAAAATAGCCCCGCCCTCTGGCGGCCATGTTTTTCGACCAATCAACATGGCTTGAAGGAATCTGATAGTGGGTCTCCCAAGGAACATTTCTACAAACAAGAGGGCCATGATGGCCCTGGAATCGCTCACCTGATTTTTTTTTTCACTTTAGCTATATAAGCCCCGCCCCCTGGCAGCCATAGTTTCCGACCAAGTAACTTTGTTTGAAGGGATCTGATAGAGGGTCACCCTAGGAACATTTCTACAAAATTATTTGAAAATCGGCCAGACACTTTCGGAGGAGAAGATTTTTTAAGTTTTCACTATAGCCATATAATGCAAAATAGCCCTGCCCACTGGAGGCCATGTTTTTTGAACAATCAACATAGCTTGAAGGAATCTGAAAGTGGGTCATCCAAGGAACAATTCTACAAAATTATTTGAAAATCGGCCTGACACTTTCGGAGAAGAAGATTTTTTAAGTTTTCACTATGGTAATATAAGGCAAAATAGCCCCGCCCTCTGGCGGCCATATTTTTTGACCAATCAACATGGCTTGAATCTGATAGAGGGTCACCCAATGAACATTTCTACAAAACTATTTGAAAATCGGCTGAACACTTTCGGAGAAGAAGATTTTTTAAGTTTTCACTATAGCAATATAAGGCAAAATAGCCCCGCACCCCTGGCGGCCATTGTTTTTTTACCAATCAACATGGTTTGAAGGAATATGATAGAGGATCACCCAAGGAACAGTTCTACAAAATTATTTGAAAATCGGCCTGACACTTATGAAGGAGAAGATTTTTTAAGTTTGCACTATAGCTATATAAGGCAAAATAGCCCCACCCCCCCTGGCGGCCATGTTTTTCGACTAATCAACATGGCTTCAAGGAATCTGATAGAGTGTCACCCAACGAACATTTCTACAAAATTATTTGAAAATCGGCCTGACACTTTTGGAGGAGAAGATTTTTTAAGTTTTCACTATAGCCATATAAGGCAAAAAAGCCCCGCCCCCCCTGGCGGCCATGTTTTTCGACCAATCAACATGGCTTCAAGGAATCTGATAGAGGGTTACCAAAGGAACATTTCTACAAAATAATTTCAAAATCTGCCAACCAGTTTGGGAGAAGAAGAATTTTGAAGTTTTTTTCGTATCGTTGCCATGGAAACCAGAATTCTGCATGGATTCCAAAAATTAGAAGGAATTCTGGTGAGGTCATTGAGAGGATGCTTTCTGTGAAGTTTCATCCCAATTGACCACTGGTTACTGAGGAGAAGAAGTTGACGCACGACGGACGACGGATGACGGACAAAAGGCGATCACAATAACTCACCTTGAGCAAAGCTCAGGTGAGCTAAAAAAATTGAAAATTGGACAAACACTTTCGGAGGAGAAGATTTTTTAAATAGCCCCTTCCCCTGGCGGCCATGTTTTTCGACCAATTAACATTTCTTGAAGGAATCTGATAGAGGGTCACCAAAGGAACATTTCTACAAAATTATTTGGAGAAGAAGATTTTTTTTTTTAAGTTTTCACTATTTTTACTTTCGGTTGCTATGAAAACCAGAATTCTGCATGGATCAAAAAAATTTGAAGGAATTTAGGAGAGGACATTGAGAGGATGCTTCCTATGAAGTTTCAACCAAATTGGCCGAGTGGTTAAGGAGGAGAATTTGTTTAAAGGAAAAAGTTAACGCACGCACGGACAATTCGCCATGACTTAAGCTCGACTGGCTTTCAGCCAGTGGAGCCAAAAACCATATGCACATGTAAGATTGTATATACGATAAGAAATACACCACTAATATGTGAAGTGTTCGTGGTTGAGGGGTAACAGTAACATTTTGTGGGTTCGAATCCGTCGAAAAAACACATCATATCAGCCGTCCCGCGAGAAAACCAACATTGTGGGGTTTGCGTAAAATATTGATCCGGATCAGCCTAAGCATGCCGTGCAGGCTTACCCGGATAGACACTTTTCGCCTCATGTGGATTTTCTGTTTCAGGAATCATGACTCTATCCCCCTGAGGAGGACTGTGTTGGCCCGGATCAGTCTGCGCGGACTGTGCATGCTGATCTGGGTCGATACATTATGCAGAGGCCATACTTTTGGTTTTCTCGTTGGACGCATCATATTATAGATTTACGCTATACATATAAACAAAATGAATGGAGAATATTCCGAGTGTATTTGGGCATCACATATATTAAGCTATATAAGCCCCGCCCCCTGGCAGCCATAGTTTCCGACCAATCAACTTTGCCTGACACTTTCGGACTTTCGGAGGAGAAGATTTTTTAAGTTTTCACTATAGCCATATAAGGCAAAATAGCCCCGCCCCACCCCCCCCCCCCCCCCCCCCCCCCCCCCCCCCCCCCCCCCCCCCCCCCCCCCTCCCCCCCCCCCCCCCCCCTGACGGCCATGTTTTTCGTACCAATCAACATGGCTTGAAGGAATCAGATAGAGGGTCATCCAAGGAACATTTCTACAACATTATTTGAAAATAGGTCTGACACTTGAGGAGAAGATTTTTTTGAGTTTTCACTATAGCCATATAAGGCAAAATAGGCCCCGCCCCCCCTGGCGGCCATGTTTTTTCGACCAATCAACATGGCTTGAAGGAATCTCATAGAGGGTCATCCAAAGGATCATTTCTACATAATTATTTGAAAATCTGCCCAGCCAGTTTGGGGAGAAGAAGAATTTTAAAAGTTTTTTTTTCATTTCGTTGCCATGGAAACCAGAATTCTGCATGGATCCCAACAATTTGAAGGAAATTTGGTGAGGTCAATGAGAGAATAAAATAACAAAAGTCGTCCCGCGATAAAACCAACAGTATGGCCTCTGCGTAATGTATCGATCCAGATTAGCCTGCGGCAGTTCCGCGCTGACTGATCCGGACCCGATACATTCCGTCTCAGGGGAATTGAGGTATAAGAGTAATGATTCATGAAACAGAAAATCCACAGGAGGCGAAAAGTTTTTATCCGGGTAAGCCTGTTTGGCATTCTTAGGCTGATCCGGGGTCGATACATTACGCAGAGGTGCGATAATGTTGGTTTTCCTCGCGGGATGGCTCATATGTGTAATTCAGGTCAGAGGTTAACAATTAAACTCCTTCTTTGTTTCCATGTAAATCAACAAGTTTCAACCCTAAGTTGTCACACTTTCTTTAATTTTTTACAAAATGAACATCATTAGTCATTTAAAAGAGTTACCATTGGAAACAGCTCTATATTTAAAGAATGA
>JASEVX010000019.1:1121886-1237118 GCA_031761405.1 Serripes groenlandicus
AGGAGAGGAGAGGAGAGGAGAGGAGAGGAGAGGAGAGGAGAGGAGAGGAGAGGAGAGGAGAGGAGAGGAGAGGAGAGGAGATAGAGAGAGTCATGAGACTTTAGTTTAATCTTAGATCTATTAAAATAAATGAATGTACCACTATACGATTGATTCGTTTATTTACCTGTGTTTTCCTCGTGGACAATTTGATGTAGCTGGCCGGAGTGCTACATCTGCCGCTTTTTCTCTCTCGGTCTGTCAGTTTCTATCTCTGTATATATATATATATATATATATATACAATCTTTCCTCTCTCTGTTTCTCTCTCTCTCTCTCTATGTTTGTCACTCTCTGTCTCTCTCTCGGTCTGTCTGTCTCCCTCTGTCTGTCTGTCTGTCTGTCTCTCTATGTCTCTCTCTCTCTCACTGTATGTCTGTCTGTCATTCTACGTCTCTCTCTCTCTCTCTCTCTCTGTCTCTCTCTCTTGCTCCCTCTCTCTCTCTCTCTCTTGCTCTCTCTCTCTCTCCTCTATCTATCTCTCTTGCTCTCTCTCTCTCTCTCTCTCTCTATATATATATATATATCTAAGTGTGTTTCTCTCTCTCTACGTTTGTCACTCTCTCTCTCCTCTGTATCTGTTGCTTTCTCTCTCTCGGTTTGTCTCTGTCTCTGTCCCCACACTTACGATTAAGTTTAAGACCAACGTTAAGCTCTCGACGTATATTAATCTTAACGAAATATCTCCAAAAAGTTATTTGACGTTGAAGATATAGATTATATAGGGCAAAAATGTTTTGGGGACATTTGCCATATTTATCTCAGTTGTTCCCAGACGTTATGAGGACATGTATTATCTCACATTTTTAATCTCTATTTGTCCTCAGAAGTTGCAAAGATATAGATTATAGAAGGCAAACATGTTGTGAGGACATTTGCCATTTAAGACCAACGTTGGGGGAACAACATGAACTACTAGTGTGAACAAAACGCTCTGTAGTATAGTTCTTTATTACCTTCATCTTAACGAAATATCCCCAAAAGGTTATTTGAAGTTGCAAAGATATAGAATATATAGGGCAACAATGTTGTGGGGACATTTTCCATATTTATCTCAGTTGTCCCCAGACGTTATGGGGACATGTATTATCTCACATTTATAATCTCTATTTGTCCTCAGACAGTATTAGAACATTTCCTATCTCACTTGATTTGAACGAATGTGTGAAAACAATGTGTGAAAACAAAGCCGTCGAAATATAGTGCTTCATTACCTTCATCTTAACAATGATCTCCAAAACGTTATTTAAAGTTGCAAAGATATAGATTATAGAAGGCAAAAATGTTGTGAGGATATTTACCATATTTATCTCAGTTGTCCCCAGACTTAATCGGGACATGTATTATCTCAACTTGTCCTCAGACAGAATAGGGACATTTCCTATCTCACTTGATTTGAACGAATGTGTGAACAAAACGTCGTCGAAGTATAGTGCTTTGTTACCTCCATATTAAGGAAATCTCTCCAAAACGTTATTTGCAGTTGCAAAGATATAGATTATAGAAGGCAAAATGTTATGGGGACATTTGCCATATTTATCTCAGTTGTCCCCCGACGTTATGGGGACATGTATTATCTCAACTTTGTAATCTCTATTTGTCCTCACACAGTATGGGGACATTTCCTATCTCACTTGATTTGAACGAATGTGTGAACACAAAGCTCTTGACATATATTCTTCATTACTTTCATCTTAACGAAATCCAAAAAGTTATTTGCAGTAGCAAAGAAATTGATAATATATCGCTATATACTTGCTATCCGTACAAAACTTACGCTGAATTATGGATTGAATACTCAAATTCTGTAATGACAGATTCCTCACAGCACTTTTATTCCATTCCATTGGATACATAATAACCTTACCTAGCTGCCAGGCCCGGCTAGCGCTCATGTCTGTCAATTCAGGGAGCGTACAAGGTCTGGACACACTCATCAGTTACGATTTAAAAGAAATTGCGACCCGCGTCATTCATTCTCACCGCTGACTCATGTGAGAAAGGTTTTTGCGGAGAAATTGTGCCGAATACTGGTAAGAAACGCAGAAAACATGGTTATGGTATATAAGTTAAAATTGATGAAAATGACGTTAAATCCCATTCAATCAATCAACCAAATGCCTGACTTGTCAGTCTGTATGATACTGGATACTCAAAAACTCACCTTATGTTAATCAATTTCGTTTTCAAGCACCTTCACCATCAATTAACATGTGTGTATAAGAGAATGCCTTAACATTGTGTCACTTTACTTCTTTTCTGATGCAGCAGAATTCAACACAGAATGTATTCCTTTGAACATTTTGAAAGAGGACATCAAAAAAGTATTTCTGTGCAGTTCAGTTAAAATTGGTCAAGTTGTTTTAAAGCAGCTGTTGTTAAAATAAATGGTTACTGATGGATATTGCATGATGGATGGGAATTATCACAAAAGCTCACATTTGCTAAAACCAAATATAAATTTCAGCTAATTGATTAAATTGTATGTATTTAGCTACAGTGTCATTTTGTCCCCACTGAGATTTGAACTCAGAACTCCTGGCTAGACCAGGTGTTTTACCAGTTAAAACTATAAGGTCTCAAAATGTAGCTAAACACATTGAATTTACACTCAAGATTGTCTTCAAAGAATCACAAATAGAAAATGCCTCATTTTCTTTACCAAAAAAGGGGAATTCTTAATAGATCAGAGCCTTTGATAGTTTTATTGTAGTTTATAAAATGCCTAACAAATGATGTTTTTCTAAATATTGAATTGTTCTAATTACTGTTTAGATTTATGCAAGTTAATGCAACCATTTCCGTTATCTCACCTTTTTCCTAGTTAAACATGAGCATAAGGAGTTTTTCAAATGCAATTACAAGGATTGAAATTATTTAATTATTATTTGAAGAGGATCACCAAAGAAAGAATTGGGCCAAATTATTTTCAAATCAGGCCACTATTTTCATAAATTGTGCATTTCCATTGTAAAGAGGACAACCGTTAATGAGCATTCTAATGAAGGTTGACTGCAATGGATCAAGAGGTTTAGGAGGAAACATTGTTTAACATTTTCCCACTTGTAGATGACTTTTGAAATCACTGTGGCAAAGGGAGATAACGCTCATGGTGAGTATTTTATCCTTTTGCAAACAATTTATGAAATCTATTCCATAGTTTAGTTTTTATCCAACGAAATTTTCCATATTTTGGCCTGGCTGTTTTCAATGATGTCTGTGGGAAAGGTTTAGAAATTACATATTAGGAATGTCACTCATTACATCACATGATGCAAACCGACAAGCCGCTGGACATGGGGGTGATCAAAATAGCGGACCTTGAGCGTTTTGTACTCAGGTGAACAAAAAGCAAATAAAATGCCCCATTGAAAGAAAGTTCAGAATAACCTTTACACCATAGTTTGAAACAAACAACTAAAGTTTAAACATATTGAGCAATTATTTCAACTTTTATCAATAATTTTACTTTCATTTATAGAGATTTTCCATATATTTTGCTTAGATAAACAAGTGAGAACTATAGCATAAAGTTCTTTTCATTTAACTCTTTCTGTGCCACAGGAAATTTTAAGGTATTTCAAAACAATGCAGTTTCAGATTATGAGCTGTTTTACTTGATTCTGCATTGTTCGTCTTAATATTTAAAAAGAATATTCTGTGTCAGTGTGCAGAAAGTGGTGATCCAGAATTAGATATTAGGCTGCTCTGTTTATAATAATGAATTTGATTAAAGATTCAATTACGCCAAATACATCCCCTGACATGCTGATCTGCACCTAAATTTTAGTCCCTAAAAAAACCTTTATTTGCCTTTGTTTGCGTAGGAAGGAGCGTATACCATCCCTAGAATGCATTGAATATAATTATGACCTTGAGTTTAAGATCATTGTAAATGTGTATAATTATTATGCAATGAAAATTATTGATTTGATCACTTTAAGTAACTATGTCAATTGACATTGTTTGAATGTGAAAGTAGAGAATGCTAAACACAGGTTTTGTCCGGACTGGATGTGGTCCAAAATGACGGTAAGTAACCATTTTCACCCGGTGAATTCTTTCTTGCATAATGCATGACCCCCAATTTTTCTTTTTAACAAGATTTGCCTTCAATGCCAAGTGACCTAGTTTCTGACCGAATATGACCCATATTCGAACTTGACTTACAAACATTCTTACGATAATGCCATTGATACCAATCTCATTAAAATCATCTCCTATTAACGCTACGCATAGGATCTGAGGACAACCGATAGAGGGTCACGTTCAGACGACCTTTCCGCCAGCCAATCAGAACCTTGCTTTCACGTTTTTGAAAGTGAAAGTAAAAGTCTATATTTACCAAAAAAACAACTATATTTAGCATGGGATCCCAATTTTTGCAGTGATTTACACGCGTGTATAGTTCTTATGACGACCGCATCATGGCTACAAATGTGGAAATGAGGCAAAACACTGATACAGTCTTTCCCTGACCATACAGCATCAAAAAGTGTTCTTTGCTCTGGTTTTATATGGTCTATTTAAGTTTGCTCAACTTCGTCAATTGACGCCATTTTGAAGGTTAAGCCAAACGTTTGTTGAAACGAGTCCTCTGATTGGTTCAAATAAAAATAGCTTGGTTGATCTAAAAATAGCGATATTGGAAATCCGATAAAACAAGAAGATGAATTCGAATGGATAGCCATCAGATCTTACATTTGGTCAGATCGTGTACTTAAGTCAGATTGCCATTGATACCTGATTGCGGGCACCTTCACAGCGCAATCGGGTTGCCCGGTTGAGGAAGAGGTTGGTGTTTTAAATGAGTAATTTGACCTTTTACTACAATGTTTTCAACATTACAAAATAATTTCATTTTTAACTTTTCATTTATAGAGTGTTTCCATATTTTGATTAATCAATTAAAATATTAACTAATAATTGCAGTTGCTTCAAAAGCACTGTGAATCTCTCGTTTTGATTAGTTCAAAACCGATCACGTGACTAAAAGGAACTGCGTTTATTTTCCAATAACTGCAATTGATCAAATGACCAGTTCACGGAACTACTTTTGGAAAATACCTTTAATTTTCGTCAGTAAACCGTATAACAATGCCACAAATAATTATGCCGAGGTCATATTCAGCTTAGTTTATTAAAAGTAATAATAAATAACACTCATGAGATATTATATCTATCACATAAAGTGACTTATGATAAAAATGTACTTAACGTTTACAATATTTCAAGATGAAATTTACGGGTTTTTTGCGCCAAAGTGACTAACGTATGAAGTCAAAATGCTGATGTGACGTCATTTTCCTAGTATAAGGTAATTTTCCAAGTATTAGGTCATGTTCATCCATGTAAAGAATATAACAAAGAGATTCCAATTTTCAATTTATATGTCCCTTTTCAAACAATTCTTTCGATGAAAAATAGCTGTTTTTTTCTTAAACTGCAATTATAAGGGTTTGATGTATGTTTTGGTACAGTTATAAGAGTATAACACGGAATTGCCAAATTACACAGCTGACATAATGCCCTCTTCAAAATCAAATTTTGGTCCAATGTTCATGAACAGTCTATAGCGACTTGGCCAGAAAATCTAGGGGTCGCGAGTTACAGTCGGCCAACATTCTTTCAAACTTTTGATAAAAGTAAAAGTAAATATGATAAGCCCGAACCGCCAATCGGCTTCCACCAATGAGCTAAGAGTCTATGTGGAAAATCCACTAACTGCTTGGAAAGAATGTTGTGCGAAGAAACACAGGTCAACTGGCTGTCGCGATATGACTGAAAGTAGTTGAAAAGTGTGCGTTTAAATACAAATGAATCACGAAAATACAGAAGTACAATTGCAAGCTCTGACTGAAATAATAAAACATAATCAATCACATTTGATTTTGAGTCCTATTATGTTTTATTATTTCAACAAACAGCCAAAACAGTACAGATGAATCAAGTTATCAATAGTCATTTATGAAATTGTCAACTTACAGCTCTTTTACCACGTGTTAGCTGTGCCATGGTACTGGTAAAAATCCTGGAAAAAGAAAATACACCACCATTTATAATAAGAATGCATAAGCTACTATGAACCTACTATGAATTCAGATTCAGAACACCTCCAAGCAATATCTGCACTTTCTTGCACAAAAATTCCCTGAATTAAAGAATCTCTTACCAATATTGGCAAATGAGAGCAATTCTTTCATTGAAAATCTGACTAAATTATCCCTGCAGCGTTTGCACAAAGCTATAGTTTTGACGGGGACCCTGTATGGTTGTGAACTATGGCGCCTGATGTCCCCAAAAAATATTTCAGAACTTGAAAGAGCTCACTCATTCTGTTACAAAGATTGCCCTTAAGTTCAAACAATATGGTATCCAGAGCAGTGATTGGCATTAAACCTATCCTTTTAGAAATTGAGTATAAGAAGTTGGGTCTTTATTGGTCAATTATGTGGACTACCAAGTCACTATTTCTCAAAAGAACCTTTTGTTAATAGATTGATTAGGTTCCACAATAATCTGGTAATGACTTCAGGCATTATCCCTGATTTATACGACATTTTAGCTAAATACTATCTTACTGGATACATCAAACATATATCAAGAGTCAAATGCCTTTCCATCAAAACTGGCATGTAAACATTTTATCAGCAAAAGGATAAATAATTTTGATGAGGCCGTACTTAAAAGACCTGAATGATAGTAAATTAGAAGCAATATTAACTGAAAATATCTGGGAATATTTGATCAGGACTGCAAATGAAACTGCAAGGAGTGGACACTGTTTTATGAAATATTAAAATGGCTTATAAGTAAAGGCCATTTATATCTTGAAATCTAACAACAACTTTAATAACAAGAGGCCCATGAGGGCCTATGCTCTACTGGCATTGATCTGGCTTGTTTCAAAAGGAACCAATATGTCATCAATATTCAAATACCATCTAAGTTTGGTGAAGATCAGATAGTAAATGGAAGCTCTATTGTGTTCACAAGCTGTATTATAGCAATTTTGACAATTTCAAGGGCCATAATCCAGCCATGCATGGGTAGATCTGGCCGTTTTTTAGAAATGAACCAAACTCTCATGGATATCTAATTACTGTATAAGTTTGATTGAGATACAATCAAAAATAAGGACTGTATCATGTTAACAAGCCCTATTATAGCAATATTGACAATCTCAAGGGCCATAATTCAGTCATGCATGGGGCGGATCTGGCTTGTTTTCGAAAGGAATCAAGCTCTCATGGATATCTAACTACTGTATAAGTTTGGTTGAGATACAATAAACAAGAGGCCCATGAGGGCCTATGCTCTACTGGTATGGTTCTTTGGTCATTTTCAATCCAGAGCATGTATGTATGGTGAAGATCGGATAGTAAATGGAGGCTCTTTTGTGTTCACAAGCTGTATTATAGCAATTTTTATAATTTCATGGGCCATAATCCAGTCTTGCATGGGCGGATCTAGCTGGTTTTCAAAAGGAACCAAGCTCTCATCAATATTGAACTACTATCTAAGTTTGGTGAAGATCAGATAGTAAATGGAGCCTCTATTGTGTTCACATGCTCAATTATAGCAATTTGGACAATTTCAAGGGCCATAATCCAGTCTTGCATGGGTGGATCTGGCTGGTTTAGGAAAGGAACCAAGCTCTCATGGATATCTTACTACTGTATAAGTTTGGTTGAGATACAATCAAAAGTGAAGACTGTATCGTGTTAAAAAGTTCTTTTATAGCAATTTTGACCATTTCAAGGGCCATAATCTAGTCATGCATGGGCGGATCTGGCTGGTTTTCGAAAGGAACCGAGCTCTTATGGATATCTAACTACTGTATAAGTTTGGTTGAGATACAATCAAAATCGAAGACTATCGTGTTAACAAGAAATTGTTTACGGACGCACGCACGGACGCACGCACGACGGACACATCGCCACGACATAAGCCCTTCTGGCCTTTGGCCAGTAGAGCTAAAAATAAAGACTGTATCGTGTTAGCAAGCTCTATTATAGCAATTTTGACCATTTCAAGGGCCATAATCCAGTCATGCATGGGCAGATCTGGCTGGTTTTCGAAAGAAACCGATCTCTCATGGATATCTAACTACTGTATAAGTTTGGTTGAGATACAATCAAAAGTGAAGACTGTATCGTGTTAACAAGAAATTGTTTACGGACGGACGGAAGGACGCACGCAAGACATAAGCCCTTCTGGCCTTTGGCCAGTAGAGCTAAAATGGAATTATCAAGTTTTGTCATTTTGTGCCTTTCCTAATGCCGCCTTGCTGCCCTGTTTTTCAACTAAATAAATATGGCTTGAACAGTTTTTGTAGAGGGTCACTCAAAGAACATTTCTGTCAAATTATCTAAGAATCGAACAACCAGATTATGGAGGTAAAGGATTTAAAAGTTCGGGTATTTTTCTCACTTCCTAATGCCGCAGCACCGCAGCACCCAAAGTTCTACACAGAATGTAAGTCTTCGAACAATTTGAAAGAGGACCAACAAAGAAACAATCCTGTGAAGTCAAGTTGAAATTGATCAAAGGGTATGGTAGGAGTTGTCATTTGTAGCTAAAAGTTCAATTTACCCCTTTTGTGATGGGGACACCTGGATGCTAATATTTTTAACCAATCAATACGGCTTGAACAAATTAAGTAGAGGATCACTGAAGTAAGATTCAAATTCAATTTTCAGAACAAGAGCTGTCGGAGGACAGCACACTCGACTTTTTTGTGCTTGCCAATAAAACAAAACGTTTTTGGGTGGTACAAAAAACATAAAAAAGTACTTTATCATATTATTATTAAGTACTTTATAAGTCAAAAAAGGGTCATACTTCTTACTAAAACCTTTACTGAATTATGCACTCTTGGCTGGTGGTGGAGGTAATGATGGTAAAAAGATTTTTGTAAGTGTTAAAGCGAAATCGCTCACCTGATTTTATTTTTTTCACTTTAGCTATAAAAGCCCGCCCCCTGGCGGCCATAGTTTCCTACCAATTAACTTGGCTTGAAGGAATCTGATAGAGGGTCACCCTAGAAACATTTCTACAAAATTATTTGAAAATCGGCCTGACACTTTTGGAGGAGAAGATTTTTTAAGTTTTCACTTTAGCCATATAATGCAACATAGCCCTACTCACTGGAGGCCATGTTTTTCGACCAATCAACATGGCTTGAAGGAACACGATAGTGGGTTACTTAAGGAACATTCCTACAAAATTATTTGAAAATCTGCCTGACACTTTCGGAGAAGAAGATTTTTTAAGTTTCACTATGGCCATATAAGGCAAAATAGCCCCCCCCCCCTGGCGGCCATGTTTTTCGACCAATCAACATGGCATGTAGGAATCTGATAGAGGGTCATCCAAGGAACATTTCTACAAAATTATTTGAAAATCAGCCTGACACTTTCGGAGGAGAAGATTTTTTTAAGTTTTCACTTTAGCCATATAAGGCAAAATAGCCACGCCCCCCCTTGCAGCCATGTTTTTCGACCAATCAACATGGCTTGAAGGAATCTGATAGAGGGTCATCCAAGGAGCATTTCTACAAAATTATTTGAAAATCTGCCAACCAGTTTTGGAGAAGATTTTTTAAGTTTTCACTATAGCCATATATAAGCCAAAATAGCCCTACCCACTGGCAGCCATGTTTTTCGACCAATCAACATGGCTTGAAGGAATCTGATAGTGGGTCACTTAAGGAACATTTCTACAAAATTATTTGAAAATCGGCCTGACACTTTTGGAGGAGAAGATTGTTTAAGTTTTCAACATAGCCATATAAGGCAAAATAGCCCCGCCTCCCTGGTGGCCATGTTTTTCAACCAATCAACATGGCCTAAAGGAATCTGATAGAAGGTCATCCAAGGAACATTTCTACAATTTTTTTGAAGATTTGCCAACCAGTTTGGGAGAAAAAGAATTTTAAAGTTTTTTTCATTTCGTTGCCATGGAAACCAGAATTTTGAATGGATCTCAAAAATTTGAAGGAAATCTGGTGAGGTCAGTGAGAGGATGATTTCTGGGAAGCTTCATCCAATTGACCCACTGGTTACTGATGAGAAGAAGTTGACGCACAACCCTCGCCGGACAAAAGGCGATCACAATAACTCACCTTGAGCAAAGCTCGGGTGAGCTAAAAAGTGGGGTGTTACAAAAATCTTAACCAAAGTTCTAAGTAACAAGCGGGCCATGATGGCCCTTGAATCGCTCAAATGATTTTTTTTTTTTCACTTTAGCTATATAAGCCCCGCCCCCTGGCGGCCATAGTTTCCGACGAATCAACTTGGCTTGAAGGAATCTGTTTTCACTATAGCCATAAAAGGCAAAATAGCCCCGCCCCCTGGCGGCCATGTTTTTTGACCAATCAACATGGCTTGAAGAAATCTGATAGAGGATCACCCAAGGAACATTTCTACAAAATTATTTGAAAATCGGCCTGACACTTTTGGAGAAGAAGATTGTTTAAGTTTGCACTATAGCCATATAAGGCAAAATAGCCCCGACCCCCTGGCGGCCATGTTTTTCGACCAATCAACATGGCTTGAAGGAATCTGATAGAGGGTCACCCAAGGAACATTTCTACAAAATTATTTGAAAATCGGCCTGACACTTTCGGAGGAGAAGATTTTTTTAAGTTTTCACTATAGCCATATAAGGCAAAATAGCCCCGCCCCCCCTGGCGGCCATGTTATTCGACCAATCAACATGGCTTGAAGGAATCTGATAGAGGGTCATCCAAGGAACATTTCTACAAAATTATTTAAAAATCTGCAAACCAGTTTGGGAGAAGAAGAATTTTGAAGTTTTTTCGGTTTCGTTGCCATGGAAACCAGAATTTTGCATGGATCCAAAAAATTTGAAGGAATTCTGGTGAGGTCATTGAGAGGATGCTTTCTGTGAAGTTTCATCCAAATTGACCCACTGGTTACTGAGGAGAAGAGGTTGACGCACGACGCACGACGGACGCCGGACAAAAGGCGATCACAATAACTCACCTTGAGCAAAGCTCAGGTGAGCTAAAAAGTAACTCCCCGATTATTATTAGACGTCAACTTTGAAAATTAATGAGGAAAACAAGTTACATACCTTTCCCACATACAAAAAAATCTGCAGCAGAGGACTTTGAAATTATCATTGCAAAAACATTGAAAATCTCTATAAATGAAAGTTTAATAAGTGCACGAATACTCTTGAAAACATTGCGGCAATAGGTGAAATTGCTTGAAATAAGCAAGTTCTCCTTTCGCCACAATGTTTTCAAGAGCCGTCTGCAACATGCATCAAAATGGGACTAAATCCATTAAATTTTCATTTAACCCTTTCCCTCATATAGACGCTTTCTGACGCCTCTGCAGCAGACGGCTTTTTGAAAACATAGTGACAAAAGAAGAAATTGCACAAAACGTGCAATTTCTCCTTTTGCCTCAATGTTTTCCACTTTTTGTCATAGAAAATGGATGTTTTGCTGATCTGCTGCAGACTTGTTTTATGTGGGAAAGGGTAAAAGTAAGTTGTCTGCAGCATAGGCATTAAAAGTAGGTATCAATTGGGGAGGGTTTAATTACATGGTTTTATACAAGTTTTAACCCTTTCCTATTATACAATTAATGTGCAGCCGACATCTTTGAAAACCCCTAGGCTATAATGTGGAAAATCTTTGTAAACAATAGAATATTAAATTTCATTGAATAGAGATATAAATAATGTGGCAAAAGGAGAATTTGCTCATGACAAGCAATTTCTAGATTTGCCACCATGTTTTGAAAAGTCATCTGCAGCAGATTCAGTGAAATGCATCTGCAAGTGGAAAGGATTATCCCTTTCCAAAATAGTAGACACCTTCTGAGGCTACTGCTGCAGACGACTTTTGAAAACATTGTGACATTTTTGCCACAATGTTTTCAAATTTGTTCAGTAATAATACTTTCATGGTTTATAGAGATTTTTGATGATTTCACTTCGATGTTTTCAAATCGTCTGCTGCGGATGTGCTGTAAGTGGGAAAGGATTAAGTGATGCAGTATCACAAATATATAATTTGCAGATAATTCAGTGCAATGACCACAAACTGGAGACCCCCAGGCTAATGGTAGATGATATAGGTTCAATGTAGCTTAACTCTTTCCCTCATACGACAATTCTGCAGCGGACGACTTTGAACATATTTTGTCAAAAATTAGAAAATCTCTATAATTAAATGGATAACCTATGACTAAAAGTGGAAAACATTGTAGCGAAAGGAAATTTGTTTTTGTTACTATGTTTTCAAAATACTGTCTGCTGCAGAGGCGTCAGAAAGCGTCTATATGAGGGAAAGGGTTAACACACTTTTACCGTTTTCCACATACAGATGCATTTTGATGCCTTTGCAGCAGATGACTTTTAAAAACATTGTGGCAAAAGAAGAAATTGCTCATGATGAGCAATTCCTCCCTTTGCCACAATGTTTTCAACTCTACTTCAGGGTCCAATTCCACCAACCTTTCTTAGCGCTAAGTAAAACTTAAATACTTAAATTTTTGTTTTCCTAATAAAAATGCCATAAGATTTCAATTCTTAACAAATTTTGTAAGACAGCAAGGTATATATTTATATCAACTAAGTCATTCACTTAAATACATTCCACCATTCATATCTTACAAAATATATGGGTAACAAATAAGACGAAATATGCTTTTAAGTATTTAAGTATTACTTAACGCTAAGTAATTGTTGGTGGAATTGGACCCTGATGATAAAACTCCCATTTATGAAGATTTTTCACATTTTAGCCATCATGTTTTAAAAGGCGTCTGCTGCAAATTTGTTGCCTGTGTTAACTATCAATTTTATCCATCATATCGACCACATTTTTACTGGTATGAAACAGACAACTTTTGAAAACTAGGTTTGAAAAAGATAAATGCACACCTCATGACTTGTGTTGAATAGGAAGTCACAAAACATTCATCAATTAACCCTATCCCTCATACAGATGCATTTTAATGACTCTGCAGTAGACAAATTTGAAAATATTGCGAAAAATGGTGATATTGTTTTAGACATTTTTCCACATAATGCTAACCCTACAATCCTGAGCGCCAAGGAGGGAAAGCCAAGGCTACCGTTTTTAGCTTGTCTGTTTTTCAATGGGCTTTTGTGAAACCATTGTCTTTTTATTGTCTTTATCGTCAGCGTCATCCCAAAACTTAAACCTTACCTCATAACTCAACAAGAGCACCGCGTACAGCACAGACGATCGACTGATAGAAAACAGAAACAAGAGGGCCATGATGGCCCTTGAATCGCTCACCTGATTTTTTATTTTTTTTTTCACTTTAGCTATATAAGCCTCGACCCCTGGCAGCCATAGTTTCCGACCAATCAACTTGGCTTGAAGGAATCTGATAGAGGGTCACCCTAGGAAAATTTCTACAAAATTATTTGAAAATCGGCCAGATACTTTTGGAGGAGAAGATTTTTTAAGTTTTCACTATAGCCATATAATGCAAAATAGCCCTGCCTACTGGCGGCCATGTTTTTTGACCAATCAACATGGCTTGAAGGAATCTGAAAGTGGGTCATCCAAGGAACATTTCTACAAAATTATTTGAAAATCGAGCTGACACTTTTGGAGAAGAAGATTTTTTAAGTTTGCACTATAGCCATATAAGGCAAAATAGCTCCCCCCCCACCCCCCTGGCGGCCATGTTTTTAGAACAATCAACATGGCTTGAAGGAATCTGATAGAGGGTCACCCAAGGAACATTTCTACAAAATCATTTGAAAATCAGCCTGACACTTTCGGAGGAGAAGATTTTTAAGTTTTCACTATAGCCATATAAGGCAAAATAGCCCCGCCCCCCTGGCGGCCGTGTTTTTTGACCAATCAACATGGCTTGAAGGAATCTGGTAGAGGGTCATCCAAGGAACATTTCTACAAAATTATTTGAAAATCTGCCAACCAGTTTGGGAGAAGAAGAATTTTGAAGTTTTTTTCGTTTCGTTGCCATGGAAACCAGAATTCTGCATGGATCCCTAAAATTTGATGGAATTCTGGTGAGGTCATTAAGAGGATGCTCTCTGTGAAGTTTCATCCCAATTGACCCACTGGTTACTGAGGAGAAGATGTTGAAGATTTTTTAAGTTTTCACTTTGGCCATATAAGGCAAAACAGGCCCCGCCCCCTGGCGGCCATGTTTTTCGACCAATCAACATTGCTTGAAGGAATCTGATATAGGGTCACCCAAGGAACATTTCTACAAAATTATTTGAAAATCGACCTGACACTTATGGAGGAGAAGATTTTTTAAGTTTTCACTATAGCCATAAAAGGCAAAATAGCCCCGCCCCCTGGCGGCCATGTTTTTTGACCAATCAACATGGCTTGAAGGAATCTGATAGAGGATCACCCAAGGAACATTTCTACAAAATTATTTGAAAATCGGCCTGACACTTTTGGAGGAGAAGATTTTTTAAGTTTGCACTATAGCCATATAAAGCAAAATAGCCCCGCCCCCCCCTGGCGGCCATGTTTTTCGACCAATCATTATGGCTTGAAGGAATATGATAGAGGGTCACCCAAGGAACATTTCTACAAAATTATTTGAAAATCGGCCTTACACTTTGGGAGGAGAAGATTTTTTAAGTTTTCACTATAGCCATATAAGGCAAAATAGCCCCGCCCCCCCTGGCGGCCATGTTTTTCGACCAATCAACACGGCTTGAAGGAATCTGATAGAGGGTCATCCAAGGAACATTTCTACAAAATTATTTGAAAATCTGCCAACCAATTTGGGAGAAGAAGAATTTTGAAGTTTTTTCGGTTTCGTTGCCATGGAAACCAGAATTTTGCATGGATCCCAAAAATTTGAAGGAATTCTGGTGAGGTCATTGAGAGGATGCTTTCTGTGAAGTTTCATCCAAATTGACCCACTTGTTACTGAGGAGAAGAAGTTGACGCACGACGCACGCCGGACGCCGGACAAAAGGCGATCACAATAACTCACCTTGAGCAAAGCTCAGGTGAGCTAAAAACAAGAGGGCCATGATGGCCCTTGAATCGCTCACCTGATTTTTTTTTTTTTTTCACTTTAGCTATATAAGCCTCGCCCCCTGGCAGCCATAGTTTCCGACCAATCAACTTGGCTTGAAGGAATCTGATAGAGGGTCACCCTAGGAGCATTTCTACAAAATTATTTGAAAATCGGCCAGATACTTTTGGAGGAGAAGATTTTTTAAGTTTTCACTATAGCCATATAATGCAAAATAGCCCTGCCTACTGGCGGCCATGTTTTTTGACCAATCAACATGGCTTGAAGGAATCTGAAAGTGGGTCATCCAAGGAACATTTCTACAAAATTATTTGAAAATCGGGCCGACACTTTTGGAGAAGAAGATTTTTTTTAAGTTTGCACTATAGCCATATAAGGCAAAATAGCCCCGCCCCCCCTGGCGGCCATGTTTTTCGACCAATCAACATGGCTTCAAGGAATCTGATAGAGGGTCACCCAAGGAACATTTCTACAAAATCATTTGAAAATCAGCCAGACACTTTCGGAGGAGAAGATTTTTTAAGTTTTCACTATAGCCATATAAGGTAAAATAGCCCCGCCCCCCTGGCGGCCGTGTTTTTTGACCAATCAACATGGCTTGTAGGAATCTGGTAGAGGGTCATCCAAGGAACATTTCTACAAAATTATTTGAAAATCTGCAAACCAGTTTGGGAGAAGAAGAATTTTGAAGTTTTTTTCGTTTCGTTGCCATGGAAACAAGAATTCTGAATGGATTCCAAAAAATTTGAAGAAATTCTGGTGAGGTCATTAAGAGGATGCTTTCTGTGAAGTTTCATCCCAATTGACCCACTGGTTACTGAGGAGAAGATGTTGAAGATTTTTTAAGTTTATACTTTGGCCATATAAGGCAAAATAGCCCCAGCCCCCTGGCGGCCATGTTTTTCGACCAATCAACATTGCTTGAAGGAATCTGATAGAGGGTCACCCAAGAAACATTTCTACAAAATTATTTGAAAATCGGCCTGACACTTATGGAGGAGAAGATTTTTTAAGTTTTCATTATAGCCATAAAAGGCAAAATAGCCCCGCCCCCTGGCGGCCATGTTTTTTGACCAATCAACATGGCTTGAAGGAATCAGATAGAGGATCACCCAAGGAACATTTCTACAAAATTATTTGAAAATCGAGCTGACACTTTTGGAGAAGAAGATTTTTTAAGTTTGCACTATAGCCATATAAGGCAAAATAGCTCCCCCCCCACCCCCCTGGCGGCCATGTTTTTAGAACAATCAACATGGCTTGAAGGAATCTGATAGAGGGTCACCCAAGGAACATTTCTACAAAATCATTTGAAAATCAGCCTGACACTTTCGGAGGAGAAGATTTTTAAGTTTTCACTATAGCCATATAAGGCAAAATAGCCCCGCCCCCCTGGCGGCCGTGTTTTTTGACCAATCAACATGGCTTGAAGGAATCTGGTAGAGGGTCATCCAAGGAACATTTCTACAAAATTATTTGAAAATCTGCCAACCAGTTTGGGAGAAGAAGAATTTTGAAGTTTTTTCGGTTTCGTTGCCATGGAAACCAGAATTCTGCATGGATCCCTAAAATTTGATGGAATTCTGGTGAGGTCATTAAGAGGATGCTCTCTGTGAAGTTTCATCCCAATTGACCCACTGGTTACTGAGGAGAAGATGTTGAAGATTTTTTAAGTTTTCACTTTGGCCATATAAGGCAAAACAGGCCCCGCCCCCTGGCGGCCATGTTTTTCGACCAATCAACATTGCTTGAAGGAATCTGATATAGGGTCACCCAAGGAACATTTCTACAAAATTATTTGAAAATCGACCTGACACTTATGGAGGAGAAGATTTTTTAAGTTTTCACTATAGCCATAAAAGGCAAAATAGCCCCGCCCCCTGGCGGCCATGTTTTTTGACCAATCAACATGGCTTGAAGGAATCTGATAGAGGATCACCCAAGGAACATTTCTACAAAATTATTTGAAAATCGGCCTGACACTTTTGGAGGAGAAGATTTTTTAAGTTTGCACTATAGCCATATAAAGCAAAATAGCCCCGCCCCCCCCTGGCGGCCATGTTTTTCGACCAATCATTATGGCTTGAAGGAATATGATAGAGGGTCACCCAAGGAACATTTCTACAAAATTATTTGAAAATCGGCCTTACACTTTGGGAGGAGAAGATTTTTTAAGTTTTCACTATAGCCATATAAGGCAAAATAGCCCCGCCCCCCCTGGCGGCCATGTTTTTCGACCAATCAACACGGCTTGAAGGAATCTGATAGAGGGTCATCCAAGGAACATTTCTACAAAATTATTTGAAAATCTGCCAACCAATTTGGGAGAAGAAGAATTTTGAAGTTTTTTCGGTTTCGTTGCCATGGAAACCAGAATTTTGCATGGATCCCAAAAATTTGAAGGAATTCTGGTGAGGTCATTGAGAGGATGCTTTCTGTGAAGTTTCATCCAAATTGACCCACTTGTTACTGAGGAGAAGAAGTTGACGCACGACGCACGCCGGACGCCGGACAAAAGGCGATCACAATAACTCACCTTGAGCAAAGCTCAGGTGAGCTAAAAACAAGAGGGCCATGATGGCCCTTGAATCGCTCACCTGATTTTTTTTTTTTTTTCACTTTAGCTATATAAGCCTCGCCCCCTGGCAGCCATAGTTTCCGACCAATCAACTTGGCTTGAAGGAATCTGATAGAGGGTCACCCTAGGAGCATTTCTACAAAATTATTTGAAAATCGGCCAGATACTTTTGGAGGAGAAGATTTTTTAAGTTTTCACTATAGCCATATAATGCAAAATAGCCCTGCCTACTGGCGGCCATGTTTTTTGACCAATCAACATGGCTTGAAGGAATCTGAAAGTGGGTCATCCAAGGAACATTTCTACAAAATTATTTGAAAATCGGGCCGACACTTTTGGAGAAGAAGATTTTTTTTAAGTTTGCACTATAGCCATATAAGGCAAAATAGCCCCGCCCCCCCTGGCGGCCATGTTTTTCGACCAATCAACATGGCTTCAAGGAATCTGATAGAGGGTCACCCAAGGAACATTTCTACAAAATCATTTGAAAATCAGCCAGACACTTTCGGAGGAGAAGATTTTTTAAGTTTTCACTATAGCCATATAAGGTAAAATAGCCCCGCCCCCCTGGCGGCCGTGTTTTTTGACCAATCAACATGGCTTGTAGGAATCTGGTAGAGGGTCATCCAAGGAACATTTCTACAAAATTATTTGAAAATCTGCAAACCAGTTTGGGAGAAGAAGAATTTTGAAGTTTTTTTCGTTTCGTTGCCATGGAAACAAGAATTCTGAATGGATTCCAAAAAATTTGAAGAAATTCTGGTGAGGTCATTAAGAGGATGCTTTCTGTGAAGTTTCATCCCAATTGACCCACTGGTTACTGAGGAGAAGATGTTGAAGATTTTTTAAGTTTATACTTTGGCCATATAAGGCAAAATAGCCCCAGCCCCCTGGCGGCCATGTTTTTCGACCAATCAACATTGCTTGAAGGAATCTGATAGAGGGTCACCCAAGAAACATTTCTACAAAATTATTTGAAAATCGGCCTGACACTTATGGAGGAGAAGATTTTTTAAGTTTTCATTATAGCCATAAAAGGCAAAATAGCCCCGCCCCCTGGCGGCCATGTTTTTTGACCAATCAACATGGCTTGAAGGAATCAGATAGAGGATCACCCAAGGAACATTTCTACAAAATTATTTGAAAATCGGCCTGACACTTTTGGAGGAGAAGATTTTTTAAGTTTGCACTATAGCCATATAAGGCAAAATAGCCCCGCCCCCCCTGGTGGCCATGTTTTTTGACCAATCAACATGGCTTGAAGGAAACTGATAGAGGGTCACCCAAGGAACATTTCTACAAAATTATTTGAAAATCGGCCTTACACTTTCGGAGGAGAAGATTTTTTAAGTTTTCACTATAGCCATATAAGGCAAAATAGCCCCGCCCCCCCTAGCGGCCATGTTTTTCGACCAATCAACACGGCTTGAAGGAATCTGATAGAGGGTCATCCAAGGAACATTTCTACAAAATTATTTGAAAATCTGCCAACCAATTCGGGAGAAGAAGAATTTTGAAGTTTTTTCGGTTGCGTTGCCATGGAAACCAGAATTTTGCATGGATCCCAAAAATTTGAAGGAATTCTGGTGAGGTCATTGAGAGGATGCTTTCTGTGAAGTTTCATCCAAATTGACCCACTGGTTACTGAGGAGAAGAAGTTGACGCACGACACACGACGGACGACGGACGACGCACGACGGACGCCGGACAAAAGGCGATCACAATAACTCACCTTGAGCAAAGCTCAGGTGAGCTAAAAAGGGCCATAGTTCTTACAAACACCTTGACAGAATTATGTTCTTATCTGTTGATGGAGGTTATGATGGGGAACAAGTGACGAAAGTTTCAAAGTAATATCTCTAATTATTTTGGAAACAAGCGTACCAAAGCCACAAAATATGCCCGTCAGGAAGGTTATGAATGGTACTCGATGCATTCACGAACTAGAACTATCACTAAAGGAAGTTCATAATCATGAAAGGGGCATAGTTTAGGAAAGGGTCGTAATTTGTAATAAAAATTGATTTGAGTGATGCCTTTTAAGATACTCATTGATTGTATGATTTGTAAGCATGCTGCATTCAAAGTTAAAGCATTAAAACATACATCACTTAAAAAATGTGGCAACTAGAGTGCAGAAAAGGATAACAAGAGGGCCATGATGGCCCTGGATCGCTCACCTGATTTTTTTCCCTTCACTTTAGCTATATAAGCCCCACCCCCTGGCGGCCATAGTTTCTGATCAATCAACTTGGCTTGAAAGAATCTGATAGAGATTCACATTAGGAACATTTCTACAAAGAAAATTGAAAATTGGCCTGACACTTTCGGAGAAGAACATTTTTTAAGTTTTCACTATAGCCATATAAGGAGAAATAGCCCTGCCCCCTGGCGGCCATAGTTTCCGACCAATAAACTTGACTTGATTGAATCTGATAGAAGGTCATCCAAGGAACATTTCTACAAAATTATTTGAAAATCGGCCTGACACTTTCGGAGAAGAAGATTTTTTAAGTTTTCACTTTAGCCATAAAATGCAAAATAGGCCCGCCCCCCTGGTGGCCATGTTTTTCGACCAATCAACATGGCTTAAAGGAATCTGATAGAGGGTCATCCAAGGAACATTTCTACACAATTATTTGAAAATCTGCTAACCAGTTTGGGAGAAGAAGAATTTTGAAGTTTTTTTCATTTCGTTGCCATGGAAACCAGAATTCTGCATGGATCCCAAAAATTTGAAGGAAATCTGGTGAAGTCATTGAGGGGATGCTTTCTGTTAGGTTTCATCCCAATTGACCCACTGGTTACAGAGGAGAAGAAGTTGACGGACAACGGACGCCGGACAAAAGGCGATCACAATAACTTTCCTCGAGCAAAGCTCAGGTGAGCTAAAAACGTATCCATTATGATTTTTGATTTAAGCCTTTGATTTCAAATGCTAGCCTTCGAAAGATAGCCGTTGCTATGCAGGTAGCAAAAAAGGTCACCAGATTTTATTTATTTTCACTTCAGTCATATAAGCTCCGCCCCATAGTTTTCAACCAATAAACATGGCTTAAAGGAATCTGATAGAGGGTCACCCTAGGAATATTTCTACAAAATTATTTGAAAATCGGCCATACACTTTCGGAGGAGAAGATTTTTTGAGTTTTCACTTAAGCCATATAATGCAAAATAGCCCCGGCCCCTGGCGGCAATGTTTTACGACCAATCAACATGGCTTGAAGGAATTTGATAGTGGGTCACTTAAGAAAGATTTCTATAAAATTATTTGAAAATTGGTCTAACACTTTTGGAGGAGAAGATTTTTTAAATTTTCACTATAGCCATATAAGACGATGGACGCTGGACAAAAGGCGATCACAATAACTCACCTTGAGCTAAAAATGCACAATAAGTTATTTCTCCTTTGACAAAACAAAATAAACAATCTGTTGTCATCCGTTATTTGTGAATGGGAAAAGTCAAAACCTTTCCAACATACAAGAAATCTGAAGCAGAGGACATTGGAAACATCTAGGCAAAAAAAAATATTGTAACAATATGTGAATTTAAAAGTCTAACTTTTAAATAGAGTTGAAAACATTATAGCTCATTATGAGCAATTTCTTTTATGTCACAATGTTTTCAAAATGTTGCCTGCTGCAGAGGCATCAGCAAACGTCTGTATGTTTGAAAGCATTAAATCAACATGTAAGACAATGGGTTAGGTTTAATAATGGAAAATATGTCACATATATATTTTATTTCTTTTTTATCATTGATTTGAGTAAAATTAAGATATGACTTCATATTGCCAATAAAACATCATAGATGCAATATACACCTTTAAAACAATATACTGTACTGATATGATGATAATGATTTAATAACACCATACATGTTCATTTATATAATATTATAAAATAATGGGTGAATGTTTGCATGAACAAATAATCTGAAGAAAGGGATAACCGTTTTCCACATACAACAAATCAGCAGCACAGGAGACAACTCGGAAAACATATTGGCAAATATATGGAAAATCTTCATAATGAAAGTATATATATATTAAATGCAGTTGAAAATATTTTGGCAAAAGGGAAAATTGCTCAACATGCTACATCTTACTTTCCAATGTTATCTGCTGCAGAGGCATCAGAAGCATTTGTATGTTGGTAAGGGTTAATATTCTCTCGCAAAATTGTACCAACACCAGTAGTTCAAAGTTTTTGTTTCTCTTACATTGTTTCTTTTAAGACTTTCTAGATGGAAGGTTACTCTTTATATAATTTAACCCTTTCTTACTTACAGACGCATTTCGACGCATCTGCGACACACGACTTTTGAGAGCGTTGTGGTAAAAGTAGAAATTACTCATTATTGCTCACAATGCCTCTGACTGAGCAGACAACTTTTAAAAACACTGTGGCAAATGGAGAAATTAGTCTATATATAGTTTATGAGGTATAAGATAAAAGGTGCTATTTTATAACAGGTTATCACATTACATAGTACACATAAACATCATACTCAGTAATCACTAGATAATGTGAATCAAAAGTCTTCAGGCACTATCATTTTTCAAATCTATTCAATAACTTAGTTTTCTTTAAGAATTTCAACATTTTTAAATAATGTTTTCCGAAGTCGGCTGCTTCAGATATCTTGTATGTGGAAAGGGTTAACCCTTTACCACATATAGACGCTTTCAGATGCCTCTGCAGCAGAAGATTTTCAAAACATTTTCACCATTTGCCACAATGTTTTCAACTGTATCTAATAATTAAACTATCATTAATGGTGATTTTTCACATTTTTGATAAGATAGTTTCAAAGTCGGCTGCTGCAGATATCTTGTAAGTGGAAAGGGTTAAGTTGGCCTCCAGAGGCCTCTGAAAGGAGGAGTAAATTGGCCTTTACTCTGAAATTTTATCAACCATTAAATTTTTTTAAAACCTTTGTTGTAGGTAGCAAAAAGAGTATTCTGAATCAGACGATTGTTGTGATTACCAACAAAATAGGTTATGGAGAACTAATAAGGATTGAACCCTTTCCCACATACAACAAATTTGTAGAAGACGACTTTGAATAAAATCTCTAATGTTGTAGGTATAATTACTGAAAAAAGTTAAAAATATTTTGTTGCAACAGGAGAAATTGCCCGTTTTAACCCTTTCCCGAATATGACAATTCTGCAGCAGACGACTTTAAACATGTTTTGTCAAAACAAAGAAATTCTCCTTAACTGAATGGAAAACCTATGTCTAAAAGTGGAAAACATTGTGGCAAAAGGAGAAATTGCACGTTTTGTGCAATTTCTTCTTTTGTCACTATGTTTTCAAAAATCTGTCAGCTACAGAGGCGTCAGAAAGCGTCTTTATGGGGGGAAAGGGTTAATTAAGCCATTTCTACTTTTGTCACAATGTTTTCAAAAGTCATCCCCTACGGAGGCGTCAGAATGGGTCTGTATATATAGGGAAAGTGTTAACCCTTTCTGACACCTCTGCAGCAGACGGCTTTTTGAAAACATAGTGACAATAGAAGAAATTGCTCAAAACTAGCAATTTCTCCTTTTGCCACAATGTTTTCCATTTTTTGTCATAGGTTATCTGTTCAATTATGGAGATTTCCCACTTTTTGACAAAATATGTTCAAAGTCGTCTGCTGCAGAATTGTCGTACGAGGGAAAGGGTTAACTGTATGTAACTGACCTGTATCAACTCATAGACTAAACCCTTTGATTTGGCGTTCAATTACAATACATCCAATAGATTATTGATCAGATATCACAAAAAAAAATTCAACACATCTTACAGAACACCTCATATATTAAACGCTTTCAGACGCCTCTGAAGCAGACGGCTTTTTGAAAACATAGTGACAATAGAAGAAATTGCTCAAAACTAGCAATTTCTCCTGTTGCCACAATGTTTTCCGCTTTTAGTCATAGGTTATCCATTCAATTATAGAGATTTTTCTATTTTTTGACAAAATATGTTTAAAGTCGTCTGCTGGAGAATTGTTGTATGAGGGAAAGGGTTAAGGCATGAAATAGCTATACCTTCTCTTAAAAAGCATCATAAATAAAACTATATAATTCTTTATAGCATTTTACCACATACAGGCAAGTTTTTACACATCTGCAGCAGATGCCTTTTTGAAAACATTATTGCAAAAGGAGGCAATTTCTCTCTTTGCAACAATGTTTTCATCTCTATTCAATAACTATCTTTCATTTCCAGAGATTTTTTTCATATTTCTGCCTGGATAATTTTAAAACGGATTGCTGCAGATATGTAGCATGTTGGAAAGATAGATGGATATATTTACAATAACAGTTAAGAACATCTTGAATTGACAAATTTACCGTTCATGCTCCGTTCTGCTCACGTTCCGTCCCTCTCATAAAGCGTTCACTCATTCACAACATTTTGATTGCTTTTTTCCGTTCAGCTCAGATTGAGCGAAGCATTCATGTGATTGAATTTTTTCGTTCGGTATGATTGTTTCGTTCAGAGCGCAAAATTCCGTTCCGCTCATAAAGCATTCCAACTTTGTTCCAATCACGTTCCGCTCAGATTGTCAATTTCATGATGTTCTTTACTGTATTATGGTTCATACCTAAAAAACAGTATTAAATAAGACTAGAATACAGCTTTGTTTATTGATGTAAATGAGTTCAACTTAAAACAAGAGGGCCATGATGGCCCTGGAATCGCTCACCTTAATTATACAATGTACTGCAATGCAAAACACATCAAGACAATTATTCTGAATGCAACCTCCACAGTGTTAACAAGATTTTCCTTCATTTGGCCTAGTGATCTATATTTTTTTACCTGAAATGATCCATATTCCAACATGGACTAGATATAATCAAGACAACATTCTGATAAATTTCCAACTTGCTCGAAATAAAAATGCGGCCTCCCGAGTTTGAACAATATTTTCCTTTATTGACCTTGACCCATGTTCCAACTTGACCTAGATATAATTCAAACAAACATTCTGACCAAATTTCAAGCTGCTGAAGCAAAAAATGCGGCATCCAAAGTGTTAACAAGATTTTCCTTCAATTTGGCCTAGTGACCTAGTTTTTGACCCTACATGATCCATATTCGAACTTGGCTTAGATATCATTTAGATAAACATTCTCATTAAATGTCAAGCAGCTGCTGTAGCAAAAAATGCGGCCTCTAGACTGTTAACAAGCTTTTCCTTCAATTTGACCTAGTGACCTATTTTTTGACCCAACATAACCCATGATCGAACTTGACTTACATATCATCAAGAAAAACATTCTGATAAAGTTTCATCAGACTCAAGTTAATCAAAGCGCTAAAAGTGCTATTGGTATAAGGACATTATGTAAGTTGAAAATATATGGCATAGATAATATGGACAAACATTGTTGAAACAATAAACAATGACCTTTAAAACAAACCAAACCAAAAATGTGTGAAGCAACATAATATACTGCCTGCCAATAACATATACCTTATTAATCAAAGTTTGCCCCTTTTCTTGTATAAAAAAATAAATCAGGAAGGACAAAAGATTGACAAAAAAATGAGCAGCGACCCTTAATTAAAACAGATCAGAAATCACTAAAGATCCACAATGTATATTGTAATCATGCTGATAAATGAAAGACAATCGAAAGCATGCTAGAGTTATGTTTCTTTTTGCACTGCACATCTGTAGCTCAGAGTTCCCTATACACTAAGTCTTAAATTGATACATTGGACATCTATTGAGACAATAACCGAAGAAATGAAAAAAATGAGTTTACACCTAAAAAACCAGATCAGATTTGTGTTCAAAATATTGTATCGATCTCCTAATCCCAATGTATACGTGTGACGACTTTGAAATGGATCCGCGAAACAGAAACACAGTTTTGACCCATTAATGCAAACCGTAACGGACAGGAGATAACTAAAATAAACAGACCAGAGTTATGTACCTAGTACTTTGCCGTTCTCCTTATCACACGGTATAAGTGTGACCACTTTGAAATAAATCTGCCATACAGTAACAACGTGTTGACCAATACATGCAATCCACGAAGTATTGATTACAGAAGTCGTACAAGGTTAATTTACAAAAACCTATTTAGACTACATTTCTAGTCTATTTGTCAGCAGATACATCAAGGACTAGATTTCACGTTGACGGACAATGAGTCTTCAATTAACGCAAATGCATATACATTATAAATCCTCAATTATAAAATAGATAATGACCTTGCGGTTATAACTAGTGTGTATGTTGACATTTTCGGCCAAATTTCTTTCCGACGTTTGACAAAAGTCAATGCGACATGCGTCATTCGTCTTTCACCAATGGGCTAAGTCTATGTGGAAAAGCAACCAAGTCTATGTGGAAAAGCAGCCAGTTGCTTGGGAAGATTGTTGTGTGGAGTACTGGTGTGAGAAAACAATGAAATACATTTGTAGGTGAACTGGCCGCCCGTGGTATTACTGAGGAAATGTTAAAACAAGAGGGCCATGATGGCCCTGGAATCGCTCACCTGTTGTTTTTTTTCACTTTAGCTATATAAGACCCGCCCCCTGGCAGCCATAGTTTCCGACCAATCAACTTGGCTTGAAGGAATCTGATAGAGGGTCACCCTAGGAACATTTCTACAAAATTATTTGAAAATCGGCCAGACACTTTTGGAGGAGAAGATTTTTTAAGTTTTCACTATAGCCATATAATGCAAAATAGCCCTGCTCACTGGTGGCCATGTTTTTTTACCAATCAACATGGCTTGAAGGAATCTGAAAGTGGGTCATCCAAAGAACATTTCTACAAAATTATTTGAAAATCGGACTGACACTTTCGGAGAAGAAGATTTTTTAAGTTTTCACTATAGCCATATAAGGGCAAAATAGCCCCGCCCCACTGGCGGCCATGTTTCTGGACCAATCAACTTGGCTTGAAGGAATCTGATAGAGGGTCATCCAAGGAACATTTCTACAAAATTATTTAAAAATCAGCCTGACACTTTCGGAGAAGAAGATTTTTTAAGTTTTCACTTTGGCCATATAAGGCAAAAAAGCCCCGCCCCCTGGCGGCCATGCTTTTTGACCAATCAACATGGCTTGAAGGAATCTGATAGAGGATCACCCAAGGAACATTTCTACAGAATTATTTGAAAATCGGCCGGACACTTTTGGAGGAGAAGATTTTTTAAGTTTGCACTATAGCCTAATAAGGCAAAATAGCCCCGCCCCCCCTGGCGGCCATGTTTTTCGACCAATCAACATGGCTTGAAGGAATCTGATAGAGGGTCACCCAAGGAACATTTCTACAAAATTATTTGAAAATCTGCCAACCAGTTTGGGAGAAGAAGAATTTTGAAAAATTTTCGGTTTCGTTGCCATGGAAACCAGAATTTTGCATGGATCCCAAAAATTTGAAGGAATTCTGGTGAGGTCATTGAGAGGATGCTTTCTGCGAAGTTTCATCCAAATTAACCCACTGGTTACTGAGGAGAAGAAGTTGACGCACGACGGACAACGGACAAAAGGCGATCACAATAACTCACCTTGAGCAAAGCTCAGGTGAGCTAAAAAGGCGTTAACCCCAATCAATCAATGTTAATTTATCTCTAATTTGTAGATTTAATTTCTATTTCCTATTTTGAATAGTGATGAAAACATTGTGGAAAAAGACAACCTTGCTGATTATCAGTCATCAGTTAAGGTGAGTCAAATGTGTCTAAAAGGGGCAACAGTTAAAACTAGACATTGCTTTTTTGAAAAAGCGCTTGTCTCCCCATTTGTGTGGTCGTAGGGGAGGAAAAGAAATGATGGAGATGAATTTTGTAGTTTTGGACTGGAGATGAAGCAACAGTGACAATCCTCAGTTATTGAGCGGAAACCATTTTTCAGCTGAAGGCTACCATGATCATGACATTAGTGACCTCAAAATCAATAGGGGTCATTTACTCGTGGTGACCAACCTGCACACCAAGTATGAAGTTCCTGGGCCCAAGCAATCTTCAGTTAATGAGCGGAGACCATTTTTTCAGCCCAAGGTCACCGCGACCTTGACCTTTGACCTACTGACATCAAAATCAATACTGGTCATCTACAGGTTAGGACCAACCTGCACACCAAGTATGAAGTTCCTGGGCATAAGCGTTCTTGAGTTATTGAGTAAAAAACATTTTTCAGCTGAAGGTTACCGTGACCTTGACATTTGACCTTGTGACCTCAAAATCAAACAAATTCAATAAAGGTCATCTACTGGTTAGGACCAACCTGCACACCAGGTATGAAGTTCCTCGACATAAGCATTCTTTAGTTATTAAGCGGAAACCATTTTTCAGCTGAAGGTTACCATGACCTTGACCTTTGAGCTAGTGACCTCAAAACCAATAGGGCTCATCTACTGGTGGTGACCAACCTGCACACCAAGTATTAACTTCCATGGCCAAAGCATTCTACAGTTATTAAGCAAAAACAATGTTTCAGCTCATTGTCACTGTGACCTTGACTTTTACCTCAAAATCAAAACAAAATTAACAGGGGTCTTCTATTGGGCATGGCCAACCTGCATACCATGTATGGAGTTCCTCGGCCAAAGCGTTCTTCAGTTATTGAGCGGAAACCATTTTTTACCTCACAAGGTCACCATGACCTTGACCTTTGACCTTCTGACATCAAAACCAATAGGGGTCATCTATTGGTCATGACCAACCTGAATAATAAGTATGAAGTTCCTACGCCAAAGAGTTCTTCAGTAATTAAGTGGAAACAAGTGTGACGGACGTGACCTTGACTAATATGACCTTGACCTTTGACCTAGTAACCTTAAAATTAATAGGGGTCATTTGTTGGTGACCAACCTGCACACCAAGTATGAAGTTCCTGGGCCCAAGCAAAAACAATTTTTCAGCTTATTGTCACTGTGACCTTGACTTTAGACGTACTGACCTCAAAATCAAAAGGGGTCTTCTACTGGGCATGGCCAACCTGCATACCGAGTACGGAAACCATTTTTTACCTCACAAGGTCACCATGACCTTGACCTTTGACCTTCTGTTATCAAAATGAAGTTTTTTAAAGTAAAACATATTTTTATTAGAAAATACTTACCAGTCATTTAATACCTGATATATAATCTCTACACCCTTAATTCATCCAGAAAAAGCACTCACCTTGCTTATTCCTCAGGTATATGTGATATACACGGTCGCCCGCAAGAGCGGGAGAGCACGTGATATTTAGCCACTTTTATTTCAACGTTAAGTGTTGGATGACGACACCGGGATGGGAGGCGGGACTCTATAAATGACTGGTAAGTATTTTATAATAAAAATATGTTTTACTTTAAAAAACGTCAAAAATACATTACCAGTCATTTAATACCTGATGACTTTGTAGCATCGGACGGGAGGTTCGACCAATACTTACTGTCGTTCCAGGTAGCAGCACCTTGTAGTATTATTATTTCTAAATTCATTAACAAAGTACTATGAACCCAACAGCAAAAGTAAAAGAAGGGATTGATGAAGTTCAATCAATGTTTACTTCATTGTTATGTTGGATGCAATTTTTAGTGGACAACTCGCTGAGACGCCACCAAAGGGCCCAGAGGGTACAAGTTCTCTGTCTGACCAGACATGGAACGTTAGGTAAAAGAAGAAAAAGTTGACTGAGTTTTCCAAACTGCCGCGCGCAGATTCTCTTCAAGGGGAATATTGTTTGAGAAAGCCCAACTTGCCGAAAGAGCTCTGACTTCATGCGGGCGTATCCGCAGAAAAGAAAGATCTCGACTAGATAAATCTATGTACGCTAATTTAATCGTAATGGATATCCAGCGAGAAATAGACGCTGCCGATATATCTTTACAACCTGTAAGAGGGAGAAATAACCTCTTTCTCCGACCCCTATTCCCCTAAACTCTCTTAAGATAAAACTCTGACAGGACAAAGGGATCTGTCGGAATCCGAAGGACCACAGCTCGCAGAAAGACTAGGAACTGTAATCGGCTCCGGAACGGTAACTGGTTCTTAGCCAGAAACCCTGGTTGACACAGTAGAGTAAAGGAGCCATCAGTTTCATTGAATCTGATGTGCTCGGTCTCTACAGAAAGAGCGTGTAATTCGCTTCTCCGGCGAGCTGTAGCGAAAGCTAATAAAAGGACGGTTTTATAAGTCAGAAACTTTAAAGACGTCGATTCAAGAGGTTCGTAAGGAGCTCTTGTAAGCGACCAGAGGACGCAAGACAAATCCCATTTTGGAGTTAAACTCCTATAAATGGGTTTCGAAAGATCGCATAAGTTCAGAGAGAAATGGATTAGAACCAATGCTCTCTCCCCCTTTGAACTTAAGCGTATTCGATAACATAGAACGGTAACCTTTTACCGTACTAACTGCCAGATGTTTTTCCTCAAAGAGAAAAAGAAGGAAATCGGCAATCCGAGTTACAGAGGGACACTCAGGATTGACCGGCCTTGCACCACACCAATCTGAGAAGACTTTCCACTTGGAATCATAGACGATTCTAGTGGATCGTCTTCTCGACTCTGCGATGCGAGAGGCAACTTTCTGAGAAACAGCACGTCTTCTCGAAGAGGAAGACGTATTGGATTTGCCGAGAGGCAGGCCAGGAGGTCGTTGAACCACGACCTCTGGCTCTGGGGCCAAAATGGTGCTATCAACAGTATTCTGCACTGCTGACAGCGAAGAACCTTTTGTAGAATGATTGGAACCAGAATGAACGGGGGGAAACGCGTACCCGAATAGACGGTTCCAATCGAGGGTCAGTGCGTCCACTGCCCAAGCTGCAGGATCGTACATCGGTGACACATAGATTGGTAGCCGATGATTGACTCTGGTGGCGAAAAGATCCACCAGTGGTGTCCCGATCCGCATGAACACAGAGTTTACTACACTCTGGTTCAACGTCCATTCCGGCGGAAGAATTTTGTTTTGGCGGGACAGACTGTCTGCTAAGACATTCAAATGGCCGGGGACGTGTTTCACTACAAGTACTAGTGACGTCGCCTGGCACCAAAGGAGCAACTTCCAAGTCTCCAGAAAGAGAAGATGGGAGTGCGTTCCTCCTTGCCTGCGAATGTAGGACACAACAGTAGGACACAACAAAACAGTTCTGTTCGCAACGGAGGCAGAGAACTGATTGAGGGCTAGCAGGACTGCCTTCAACTCCAAATTGTTTATGTGTAAACAACGTTCCTCCGCTGTCCACATGCCCTCGGCTGTTAAGCCCTGTGGCTCTAAATGAGCTCCCCAACCCGCAGTACTGGCATCTGTAAAAAGGTACAGATCCGGAGGTGGTGTGAGCAAGGGCAACCCTTGTAGATAGATTAACGGATCCAGCCACCACCGAAGGTGTGACTTGAACAGATCCGTCAGAGCTATCTCCTGTTCCAGTGAGTCCACAGACGGACGCCACCGGGACAGAAAAAGATACTGAAGGGGTCGCATGTGGAGCCTGCCTAGACTGACTAGGTCGGCTGCTGCACTCAGAGAACCCAGAAGTGACAGCATGGAGTGGGCTGTTACCATAGTCCGCTCCAGTGTGAGCTCGATCTTCCGGAAAAGAGAATCGACTCTGTCTGAAGGTACTCTAATTACCGCTAAGTCGGTGAGAAACGTCATACCCATGAACGTGAACCTCTTTGACAGAACTAATTCCGACTTCTGTGTGTTGGGTATTAGACCCAAACGCAGAATGGTCCGCCAGGCTAGAGACAGATCGTGAATGAGAAGTAAACGATCCGTTCTGTGGAGTAGCCAGTCGTCGAAATATTGAAGAAGCTGGGGTCCTTTCACACGAAGAAAGGCTCCCACAGCATTGATTATCTTCGTAAATACTCGAGGGTCGGACTTGAGGCCGAAGGAAAGCGCCCTGAATTGGAAAACTTCCCCATTTACCACAAAATGAAGGTACTTCCTCGACGAGGAAGCGATCGGAATGTGGTAATAGGCGTCTGTGAGGTCCAGCGAGACCGCTTAGTTGCCCTCCCGAATAGCTATTCGGATGGAGCGGGTCGACTCCATTTTGAACTTCTCGGCGGGATCAATAGATTTAAAGCTGACAAATCTATCACCGGTCTCCACCGACCGTCTTTCTTCGGAACGAGGAAAAGACGGCTGTAGAAACCCCGAGAATTGGGGTTGAGAACCCTCTTTATGGCCTTCTTTTTCGGAAGTGATAAAATCACTTCTGACATGGCCAGATGACCTGACGACATGTCTATAGGTACGCTTGTCATATGATCTCACTTAACAATTTCTCTGACGACTTGTAATGAAAACATTGTGGAAAATGACACATTGTCCATAAACCTTTCCTCATTTTCTGTGAGTTCACTTTCAGACCATCCCGAGCAAATCCCCGGTAGATCAGTCGGTAGCGACACAGGTTGTGAGGTCGAACCCCAGCTCGGCAAACATTCATTTCGATGTTTGAGAAAAGTCACTGTGACAAGCTTCATTCGTCTTCCACCAATGGGCTGACAGTCTATGTGGAAAAGCAGCCAATTGTTTGGCAAGAGTGTTGTGTGGAGTGGAGTACTGGTGTGAGAAAGCCAGGAAACACATGAGTAGGTGAACTTGATGCCGTGATATGACTTAAATATTGTTTAAATCGGCGTTTAAACCCAAATCACACACACACACACACGATCAGATCATCCTGCAGGTTTGGTAAGACGGTCCTTGTGATACATCAGGAAAATCAACTAAAGCGTTCTTACGACAGTTTAAAATAAACATATATTTGCGCATAATTGCAATCTGATCCAAATGTGTAATTTTGTCAGAAAGTTCTAGAAACTTACTACGACTGCTTGTCAAACAATACACAGCAAGATCAAAGTGTTTTGATGTTCAAACTGTGTGTTTTACATTGAGTATTGTTTATTTACACATATTTCACAATAATTAACAAGTTTATAATGTCAACTTTCACTTAAGCGCTTATTCTTATATAATAATATTCTCAATTCCTTATCTGTAAGGACAAATGAAAATATACTTTGCCGTATAAATATCACTTGAAAACTTCCATACATGTAAAACACATTGCAAAATGTATTCAGTAAATGCTTTACCCTGCTTCCATCAATTTGTCAGCTATATCTTAGGTTTCCTGGGTAATTAGCTCTTATTTCTGGTCCATTTATCCCGACACCAGCGAGTCGATCGGAATGCAAATCCACAACCGTGAGCACCAGGGGAAGCAAGGAGACAAAGCTATATATTACTACCATTTTTAAGTCTTAAGTATGACCTGGTAGGTGATCGAATCCGCGACCTCCCGAAACTGAGGCGGTTTTCACTAAATGCTGTTTATAATTGGTCAGATTAGTTCTTTAAATGATAATCAAGAATATTATGAACTCATGACTATTTCTTTTTCATTTTATCAATGACAGTTAAATTTAGTAATTTGCTATAACTATTTAAGAACAATGGTGATACAGTCGTAAACCTTCCTTTTTGAAACATAATTTAACAAGGTCTAGCAAGAAAGTCAAATTTCAAACGAACATAAAAATATCAGTATAATTCCAATCTCCGCCAGATTGAATGTTGAAAAGGCAGAATCTCTTATCATAAAGCATAAACCATTTCCCACAAGTCTGCAGCAGACGACTCTGAAAATATCTGGGCAAAACTATGGAAAACATCTGTTAATGTTAATATCATTGTTTTGATTGACAAAAATCTCCATAAATGGCTGTTTAATCATTAAGTAGATAACATTGTGGTCATTATTTCAAACGTCGACTTCTGCAGATGTGTCAACATTTACCTGCAGTTGGGAAAAGGGTTAACGCATCCCCAATTATAAACGTTTCAAAGTCCTCTGCTGCAGAATTGTTGTATATGGGAAAGGGTTAAAACATTACAAAACAGGACAATTGTTTGCAAGATAGAGATCTTACACCGAAACAAATAGCCTTTTTCGGTATCGACATATCTTAAGAAGCAATTGCCTTTCAAATCCTATCTTCAAGTCATCGGGTACATATTTGTCAAGATGTGTATAATGTCTCTTGCATGAACGACAGTGTCCATCTGAAAAGGATTTGATTTTGTGCCACAATATAACAATATCTTCCTTCACCGGCCGTCTTCATTGTGAATAAATGGACAAGGGACAGAAAGGAAAATGTCACAATCAGTCTACTAAACGACATTCAAATGATTGAAGGAAAAATTGCTCATAATGAACACTTTTTTTCTTATACCACAATAATGCAGACGCGGCAGAAAGCGTCCATTGGTGGGTAAGGGTTAAGCAACATGGTCTGACAAAGTTATTTACTTGTTCAAATGTCATTGTCAGAAACAATGTAGATCTATAGATTGTAGTAATATGCAGTACAGAGTAATTAAGACTATTTCATACATAATGGTATCTTCTCCTATTGTCATTTGTTTTCAACCTTGCATGAAAACCCCTACTTAACCCTTTCCCACATACAACTAATTTGCAGCAGACGACTTTGAACATATTTTGTCAAAAAATGGAAAATCTCTATAATTGAATGGATTATAAACCAATGACTATAAGTGGAAAACATTGTGGCCAAAGGTGAAATTGCTCATCATGAGCAATTTCACCTTTGGCCACAATGTTTTCAAAAGTCGTCTGCTGCTATTGCGTTAAAATGCGTCTGCAGGTGGGAAAGGGTTAAGATATTTCACATTTGTTTCTAAGATGTTGTTTAAGAATATGGCTCTAAAATATTCCTTTAAATTACAGTTCAAAATTGATATTTATGTCTCTCTGAAGCATTTAACCCTTTCTTGAATGTAAATGACTTTAAATATTTGCAGCAGATGACTTTTAAAAACAAGCAAGAGAAAAGGAGAAAGTGCTCATATAATATCAGTTCTCCCCTTTTCCACAATATTTTCTACATGATTTCAATTACTCTTTCCTTTTGATAGATGTTGCATTTTTCTTCAGATGGTGCCATTTAAGCTACTCTCAATAAAGAAAATGTTAATATTAATTGATACATCTTTGTCAAATCAATATCAAACTTATTTCAGCATGATTTGGCATTCTTATTAAAATTTGAGGCTATTAGGAAAGATAATATGGAGATGAAGTATAAAATGGACAACCTCAGCTCTAATATCGCATTTTTAGAGGGGCATTATAGAAGTAATAACCTGTGAATTGGGGGGTATTCGTGGTTGTCTTAACGAGTCTTGTAGCGAAACGTAGGAAAACGTTAGACGCTGTATCAAAAACAACTTGAATTTGCCGAGTCTTGCAAAGATAGACATTGAACTAGCACACAGGGTGAAATCGAAGGACGATGGAAAGCGTACAAATGTGGTAAAATTCACTAGATTTAAAGATCGTGATCAAATCCTATATGAAGCCAAAAAGATGCTTCTTAAAATGTCTTATTGTTTTGTTAAGGTGGACTTCACAAACAGGGTTAAGTTGTTCATACGCGAACTTGGAAAACGACTGGTCAAAGCGATGGTTAAGGGTCAATATGCAGCCATGCATTTCGACAAACCTTTTTTTTTTTTATTATTATTTATTTCACACAAGATATACGTAAGTACATGTTACAATACAAACAAAAATTTAAACTTTCGAATATATGTCTTCTATTTCGAAAATGTTATGTACCATGCATTTCAGTATTCTTGCTATGTTTTCTATGCTACAAAGAAGAATTAGAAGGAAGAGATAATGATAATGATGAAACGGAGAAGAAGAAAGATGAAAAGTAGAATAAGAGAAAAAGTATGTGAGTTAATAAGGGTCTGACTGTGATTCAATTGGTATGAAAAATGTGCTGTTTTTATTAAAGGTTTGTAAATGTTATCCACTTTATGTTGTGAAGTTTTGATTGGTCTTTTAATAAAGCGATTTCTTGTTCTACCTTTATCTTGCTTTTCAAATGATTAATAAAGGAGTTCAAAGCAGGGATTGTATCGTTTTTATTAACATTAACATTAATTTAACAGGAGGCCCAAGAGGGCCAGCATCGCTCCACGGCCATAAGGCAAAAATTAAATCTCCAAACAGCCCCACCCCCTGATGGCCATGTTTTTGACCAATCAACATGGCTTAAAGGAATCTGATAGAGGGTCAAAAAAATTAAATCTCCAAACAGCCCCACCCCCTGATGGCCATGTTTTTGACCAATCAACATGGCTTAAAGGAATCTGATAGAGGGTCAGGTCATCCTAGGAACATTTCTACAAAATTATTTGAAAATCAGCCCGAAAATTTTGTTGGAGAATTTTTTTTAATTTTTCACTATAGCTATATAATGCAAAATATCCCCGCCCCTTGGCGGCTATAGTTTTCGACCAATCAACATGGCTTGAAGGAATATGATAAAGGGTCACTCTAGGAACATTTCTACAAAATTATTTGAAAATCTGCCTGACACTTTCAGGAGAAGATTTTTTAAGTTTTCACTATAGCCATATGAGGCAAAATAGCCCCGCCCTCTGGCGGCCATGTTTTTCAACCAATCAACATGGCTTGAAGGAATCTGGTAGAGGGTTTCCCTAGGAACATTTCCACAAAGTTATTTGAAAATTGGCCAAACACTTTTGAAGGAGAAGAGTTTTCACTATAGCCATAAAAGTCAAAATAGCCCAGCCCCCTGGCAGCCATGTTTTTCTACCAATCAACTTGGCTTGTAGGAATCTGATAGAGGTTCACCCAAGGAACATTTCTACAAATTATTTGAATATTGGCCTGACATTTTCGGAGTAGAAGATTTTTAAGTTTTAACTATAGCCATATAAGGCAAAATAGCCCCGCCCTCTGGCGGCCATGTTTTCCGACCAATCAACATGGCTTGAAGGAATCTGATAGTTGGTCTCCCAAGGAACATTTCTACAAAAAAAATTGAAAATTGGACAAACACTTTCGGAGGAGAAGATTTTTTAAATTTTCACTATAGCCAGTTAAGGCAAAATAGCCCCTTCCCCTGGCGGCCATGTTTTTCGACCAATCAACATGGCTTGAAGGAATCTAATAGAGGGTCACCAAAGGAACATTTCTACAAAATTATTTGAAAATAAGCCCGACACTTTCGGAGAAGAAGATTTTTTAAGTTTTCACTATAGCCATATAAGGCAATATAGCCCCACCCCCTGGCGGCCATGTTTTTCGACCAATTAACATTTCTTGAAGGAATCTGATAGAGGGTCACCAAAGGAACATTTCTACAAAATTATTTGGAGAAGAAGATTTTTTTTTTTTTTAAGTTTTCACTATTTTTTTCTTTCGGTTGCTATGGATACCAGAATTGTGCATGGATAAAAAACAAGAGGCCCATGAGGGCCTATGCTCTACTGGTATGGTTCTTTGGTCATTTTCAATCCAGAGCATGTATGTATGGTGAAGATCGGATAGTAAATGGAGGCTCTTTTGTGTTCACAAGCTGTATTATAGCAATTTTTACAATTTCATGGGCCATAATCCAGTCTTGCATGGGCGGATCTGGCTGATTTTCAAAAGGAACCAAGCTCTCATCAATATTTAACTACTATCTAAGTTTGGTGAAGATCAGATAGTAAATGGAGCCTCTATTGTGTTCACATGCTCAATTATAGCAATTTGGACAATTTCAAGGGCAATAATCCAGTCTTGCATGGGCGGATCTGGCTGGTTTACGAAAGGAACTGAGCTCTCATGGATATCTAACTACTGTATAAGTTTGGTTGAGATACAATCAAAAGTGAAGACTGTATCGTGTTAACAAGCTCTTTTATAGCCATTTTGACCATTTCAAGGGCCATAATCCAGTCATGCATGGGCGGATCTGGCTTGTTTTCGAAAGGAACCAAGCTCTCATAGATATCTAACTACTGTATAAGTTTGGTTGAGATACAATCAAAAGTGAAGACTATCGTGTTAACAAGCTCTTTTATAGCAATTTTGACCATTTCAAGGGCCATAATCCAGTCATGCATGGGCGGATCTGGCTGGTTTTCAAAAGGAACCGAGCTCTTATGGATATCTAACTACTGTATAAGTTTGGTTGAGATACAACAAGAGGCCCATGAGGGCCTATGCTCTACTGGTATGGTTCTTTGGTCATTTTCAATCCAGAGCATGTATGTATGGTGAAGATCGGATAGTAAATGGAGGCTCTTTTGTGTCCACAAGCTGTATTATAGCAATTTTTACAATTTCATGGGCCATAATCCAGTCTTGCATGGGCGGATCTAGCTGGTTTTCAAAAGGAACCAAGCTCTCATCAATATTTAACTACTATCTAAGTTTGGTGAAGATCAGATAGTAAATGGAGCCTCTATTGTGTTCACATGCTCAATTATAGCAATTTGGACAATTTCAAGGGCCATAATCCAGTCTTGCATGGGCGGATCTGGCTGGTTTTCGAAAGGAACCGAGCTCTCATGGATATCTAACTACTGTATAAGTTTGGTTGAGATACAATCAAACGTGAAGACTGTATCGTGTTAACAAGCTCTTTTATAGCAATTTTGACCATTTCAAGGGCCATAATCCAGTCTTGCATGGGCGAATCTGGCTGGTTTTCGAAAGGAACCGAGCTCTCATGAATATCTAACTACTGTATAAGTTTGGTTGAGATACAATTAAAAGTGAAGACTGTATCGTGTTAACAAGCTCTTTTATAGCAATTTTGACCATTTCAAGGGCCATAATCCAGTCATGCATGGGCGGATCTGGCTGGTTTTCGAAAGGAACCGAGCTCTCATGGATATCTAACTACTGTATAAGTTTGGTTGAGATACAATCAAACGTGAAGACTGTATCGTGTTAACAAGCTCTTTTATAGCAATTTTGACCATTTCAAGGGCCATAATCCAGTCATGCATGGGCGGATCTGGCTGGTTTTCGAAAGGAACCGAGCTCTCATGGATATCTAACTACTGTATAAGTTTGGTTGAGATACAATCAAAAGTGAAGACTGTATCGTGTTAACAAGAAATTGTTTACGGACGCACGGACGCACGCACGCACGCACGGACGATGGACACATCGCCACGACATAAGCCCTTCTGGCCTTTGGCCAGTAGAGCTAAAAATTGAAGGAATTTAGGAGAGGACATTGAGAGGATGCTTCCTATGAAGTTTCAACAAAATTGGCCCAGTGGTTAAGGAGGAGAATTTGTTTAAAGGAAAAAGTTAACGCACACACGGACAATTCGCCATGACATAAGCTCGACTGGCTTTCAGGCAGTGGAGCCAAAAACCATATGCACATGTAAGCTTGTATATACGATAAGAAATACACCACTAATATGTGAAGTGTTCGTGGTCGAGGGGTAACAGTAACATTTTGTGGGTTCGAATCCGTCGAAAAAACACATCATATCAGCCGTCCCGCGAGAAAACCAACATTGTGGGGTCTGCGTAAAATATTGACCCGGATCAGCCTAAGCATGCCGCGCAGGCTTACCCGGATAGACACTTTTCGCCTCATGTAGATTTTCTGTTTCAGGAATTATTACTCTATCCCCCTGACGAGGACTGTGTTGGCTCGGATCAGTCTGCGCGGACTGTGCATGCTGATCTGGGTCGATACATTATGCAGAGGCCAATCTTTTGGTTTTCTCGTTGGACGCATCATATTATAGATTTACGCTATACATATAAACAAAATGAATGGAGAATATTCAGAGTGTATTTGGGCATCACATATATTAAGCTATATAAGCACCGCCCCCTGGCAGCCATAGTTTCCGACCAATCAACTTGGCTTGAAGGAATCTGATAGAGGGTCACCCTAGGAACATTTCTACAAAATTATTTGAAAATCGGCCAGACACTTTTGCAGAAGATTTTTTTTTTAAGTTTTCACTATAGCCATATAATGCAAAATAACCCTGCCTACTGGCGGCCATGTTTTTTGACCAATCAACATGGCTTGAAGGAATCTGAAAGTGGGTCACTTAATGAACATTTCTACAAAATTATTTGAAAATCGGCCTGACACTTTCGGAGAAGAAGATTTTTTAAGTTTTCACTATAGCCATATAATGCAAAAGAACCCTGCCCACTGGCGGCCATGTTTTTTGACCAATCAACATGGCTTGAAGGAATCTGATAGTGGGTCATCCAAGGAACATTTCTACAAAATTATTTGAAAATCGGCCCGACACTTTCAGAGGAGAAGATTTTTTAAGTTTTCACTATAGCCATATAAGGCAAAATAGCCCCGCCCCCTCCTGGCGGCCATGTTTTTCGACCAATCAACATGGCTTGAAGGAATCAGATAGAGGGTCATCCAAGGAACATTTCTACAACATTATTTGAAAATAGGCCTGACACTTTCGGAGGAGAAGATTTTTTGAGTTTTCACTATAGCCATATATAAAGGCAAAATAGCCCCGCCCCCCTGGCGGCCATGTTTTTCGACCAATCAACATGGCTTGAAGGAATCTCATAGAGGGTCATCCAAGGATCATTTCTACATAATTATTTGAAAATCTGCCAAGCAGTTTGGGAGAAGAAGAATTTTAAAGTTTTTTTCATTTCGTTGCCATGGAAACCAGAATTCTGCATGGATCCCAAAAATTTGAAGGAAATCTGGTGAGGTATTTGAGAGGATAAATTAATAAGAGTCGTCCCGCGATAAAACCAACAGTATGGCCTCTGCGTAATGTATCGATCCAGATTAGCCTGCGCAGTCCGCGCTGACTGATCCGGGCCGATACATTCCGTCTCAGGGGAATGAGGTATAGAGTAATGATTCCTGAAACAGAAAATCCACAGGAGGCGAAAAGTTTTTATCCGGGTAAGCCTGTGTGGCATTCTTAGGCTGATCCGGGTCGATACATTACGCAGAGGCGATAATGTTGGTTTTCTCGCGGGATGGCTCATATGTGTAATTCAGGTCAGAGGTTAATAATTAAACTCCTTCTTTGTTTCCATGTAAATCAACAAGTTTCAACCCTAAGTTGTCACACTTTCTTCAATTTTTACAAAATGAACATCATTAGTCATTTAAAAGAGTTACCATTGGAAACAGCTCTATTAATGAATCGAGTTGAAAACAATGTCGTAAAAGGAGAAATGCTCATTTTGAATACTCTCCTTTTGCCACATTGTTTTCAAAAGACATCTGCTGCAGATGTGTCCAAAATGTTTGTTTAAATGGTGTAAATTACCAGTACTCGTTTTCAGTAATTTCTCCTTTTGTCACAATGTTTTCAAAAGTCGTCTGCTGCAGAGGCGTCACAAAGCGTCTATAAGTTGGAAAGGGTTGAACACTTTATTTCATGCAGATAACTTGAGGCTCATGCAACTTTGACTATGTAATTAAGCACTGTTAGAGAAATATAAAATGTTTTACTTACATGTCTGAATCCGGACAGGGCGTTCAATACGGAACGCCTTTGCTGCCTCATTATACAATATTTGTTTACATTATGTGTAGTCTTTACACTATCATGTAATACTCCTTTATGTTATTTACACTGATTAATGTGTTAGGTGCATAATCCGTTTCGTTATGTGCACCTTTATTATATGATTTATACTGATCGTTGTGTCTTGTGAATTTTCCATTTCGTTTCGTTAGTATACCTCAGTATGTGGTCTGTACAGATAGTTGTGTCTTGTGCCTTCGCAACTCGTAATCGACCAACATATGGTCTGCTTCTGGAAGACTGCATATGCAGCACAGCCAGGGGCGGTTAAGCTCATCTCGGACCATGAGCTTATAGTGCTCATGTGATACACCTAAAATCCATGAAGTTAGGTTGACGAGTGATGAATTGACGAGTGACGAGCTGTGTCATTTTATTAGGTCCGTGAAGTTAGGTTGACGAGTGACGAATTGCCAAGTGACGAACTGTGACATTTTTTCTAAAAACTTTATTTCTTTCTTTTTAAAGATAATGTATTCAATTCAATTCAATTCAATATACTTTATTTAATGACGGTAACACAATAAACAACTATAATTGTTTTGACAAAAACATATGTCTATATTGTCGAGACGCAAGTTGTGCACGTCGCCTTGGTGAGGTGAACATGTGACCCAAGTTTCATGAAAATCCTTCAAGCCGTCTTGGAGATATTGAGTGGACAGGAAATAAAGCCTAAAACCTTTGAGCTTCAAGCGTGACCTTGACCTTGAACCGGTATGGTCGAGACGCGGGTTCTGCACGTCGCCTTGATGAGGTGAACATGTGACCCAAGTTTCATGAAAATTCTTTAAGCTGTTTTGGAGATATGGAGCGGCACAAAATAAAGCCTCAAACCTTTGACCTTCAAGCGTGACCTTGACCCAGTATGTTCGAGACGCGGGTTCTGCACGTCGCCTTGATGAGGTGAACATGTGACCAAATTTTCATGAAAATCCTTCAAGCCGTCTTGGAGATATTGACTGGACACGAAATAAAGCCTAAAACCTTTAACCTTCAAGCGTGACCTTGACCTTTAACCGGTATGGTGGAGACGCGGGTTCTGCACGTCGCCTTGATGAGGTGAACATGTGACCCAAGTTTCATGAAAATCCTTTAAGGAGATATGGAGCGGACACAAAATAAAGCCTCAAACATTTGACCTTCAAGCGTGACCTTGACCCAGTATGGTCGAGACGCGGGTTCTGCACGTCGCCTTGACGAGGTGAACATCTGACCCAAGTTTCATGAAAATCCTTCAAGCCGTCTTGGAGATATTGAGTGGACACGAAATAAAGCCTAAAACCTTTGACCTTCAAGCGTGACCTTGACCTTGAACCGGTATGGTCGAGACGCGGGTTTTGCACGTCGCCTTGATGAGGTGAACATGTGACCCACGTATCATGAAAATCCTTTAAGGAGATATGGAGTGGACACAAAATAAAGCCTCAAACCTTTGACCTTCAAGCGTGACCTTGACCCAGTATGGTCGAGACGCGGGTTCTGCACGTCGCCTTGATGAGGTGAACATCTGACCCAAGTTTCATGAAAATACTTCAAACCGTCTTGGAGATATGGAGTTGACACAAAATAAAGCCTCAAACCTTTGACCTTCAAACGTGACCTTGACCTTGACCCAGTATGGTCGAGACGCGGGTTATGCACGTCGCCTTGATGAGGTGAACATGTGACCCAAGTTTCATGAAAATCTTTCAAGCCGTCTTGGAGATATGGAGCGGACACGAAATAAAGCCTCAAACCTTTGACCTTCAAGCGTGACCTTGACCTTGACCCTATATTGTCGAGACACGGGTTCTGCACGTCGCCTTGATGAGGTGAACATGTGACCAAAGTTTCATTAAAATCCTTCAAGCCGTCTGGGAGATATGGAGCGGACACAAAATAAAGCCTCAAACCTTTGACCTTCAAGCGTGACCTTGACATTGACCCTATATTGTCGAGACGCAATTTCTGCACATCACATTGATGAGGTGAACATGTGACCCAAGTTTCATGAAAATCCTTCAAGCCGTCTGGGAGATATGGAGCGGACACGAAATAAAGCCTCAAACCTTTGACCTTCAAGCGTGACCTTGACATTGACCCTATATTGTCGAGACGCGGGTTCTGCACGTCGCCTTGATGAGGTGAACATGTGACCCAAGTTTCATGAAAATCCTTCAAGCCGTCTCGGAGATATGGAGCGGACACGAAATAAAGCCTCAAACCTTTGACCTTCAAGCGTGACCTTGACCTTGACCCTATATTGTCGAGACGCAGGTTCTGCACGTCGCCTTGATGAGGTGAACATGTGACCTAAGTTTCATGAAAATCCTTCAAGCCGTCTCGGAGATATGGAGCGGACACGAAATAAAGCCTCAAACCTTTGACCTTCAAGCGTGACCTTGACCCTATATTGTCGAGACGCGGGTTCTGCACGTCGCCTTCATGAGGTGAACATGAGACCCAAGTTTCATGAAAATCCTTCAAGCCGTCTGGGAGATATGGAGCGGACACGAAATAAAGCCTCAAACCTTTGACCTTCAAGCGTGACCTTGACCTTGACCCTATATTGTCGAGACGCGGGTTCTGCACGTCGCCTTGATGAGGTGAACATGTGACCCAAGTTTCATGAAAATCCTTCAAGCCGTCTGGGAGATATGGATCGGACAAGATTTTGGGGACGAACAGACAGACAGACAGACAGACATCAAGGACAAAAACAATATATCTCCCCTGTATACAGGGGGAGACATAATTACAACATCAGTTATCCCCCTTATGGCCGTCATGTATCTGGACGTATTAAATGTAAAACAGGTCCTATTTCATGTTTCATGGCGATCAGTCAATCAGAAGAGCTTAGTCAAGTTTGTCAATTCGTCAACCAAAAAAAAAATATTTCTAAAAACTTGATTTCTTTCCTTTAGATAAGTATCTGTATGTATTGAATGCAAATTAGGCCCTATTTAATGTTTCATGGCGATCAGTGAATCAGAAGAGTTTCTTCAAGTTCGTCAATTCGTCTATTTTGTTGACAAATTGACGAAAAAAACATTTTTCTAAAAACTTTATTTCTTTCCTTTAGAATATGTATCTGGAAGTATTGAATAACAACAAAATTGACGAGTTGATGAATTGACGAACTTGACGAAGCTCTTCTGAATGATTGATGGCCATGAATTTTTGAAGTTTTTAGAAAGATAATGTTTTCGTCAATTCGTCAACTTGAATTGACGAACTTGAAGAAGCTCTTCTGATTGACTGATCACCATGAAACATGAAAAAGGGCCTAATTTGCATTCAATACGTCCAATTACATTATCTAAAGGAAAGAAATAAAGTTTTTGAAAAATATTTTTTTCGTCAATTTCGTCAACTAAATTGATGAGTTGACGAATTGACGAACTTGACGAAGCTCTTCTGATTGACTTGTCGCCACGAAACATGAAAAAGGGCCAAAAGATACATTATCTAAAGGAAAGAAATAAAGTTTTTAGAACAATATTTTTTTCTTCAATTTCGTCAACTAAAGTGACGAGTCGACGAACTCTAGACGAAGCTCTTCTGATTGACTGATCGCCATGAAACATGAAATAGGGCCTTATTTTGATTTAATACGTCCAGATACATTATCTTAAAGAAAGAAATAAAGTTTTTAGAAAGAAAAAAAAATGTCACAGTTCGTCACTCGTCAATTCGTAACCCTAACTTCACAGACTTAACAAAATGTCACAGTTCGTCACTCGTCAACCTAACTTCAAGGACTTAAATTTATTTCTGTTTATAAATTATTCAAACTTGTGCATGCTTCAAATATATAACTAGTTCGAAGTAACTTTTTAAAATTCCACAGTGAAAATGAAAACATGTACACCTGATGCAAATCCATATATTTCTTAAAACACTCTTCAAGCCTGTGTAAAGTTTCAAGGCCATGGGATTTGAGCTATAAATAGTCACATTTTTTTAGGAGCTATGACATCAGTGAGTGGTCTAAGAGATTTATACAGAATCTTTTTAGCAAAGTAACATTTTATTTCTTACCTAACACTTTAATACAGTGTTTATAATGAGTTTAAAAAATATTTTAGTTACTAATCTTATATCTTGTATTTCAATTTATTTTAATGATATAATGATCTAACATGTACAGGGTGTTTCATAATATCTGATACCATTAAAAACTATTACAAAAGATACATATAATGAATAATGCAGTCATGTCATATGTCATTTTGAAGTAGTCAGAATAAAGTTTTGTGTGGTGTAGAATGTACGGGAAAATGTTGACATCATGACGTCATCAACGACGTCATCTAAACAAGTCGTTATTCCAAGATGGCGCTGTCCACAGAGCAGTGCACAGAAGTTATTAAACTGTATTATAAGAGTTATTCACCAGTTACAGTGATCAGATCGATGCAGAAATTGTACCCCGATAATGAGAAACTCGGTAAGATGCAATTGCACAGAATTGTCAAAAGGTTTGAGAAGTCAGGATCAGTTATTGATCGACGCCGTAGCAATGCCGGCCGGCCAAAATCAGTAAGGACTTCAGAGAGTATCGAACAACTGAGAACTGTTATTGAAGAAACTCCACAAAGGTCTGTACGTAGAGTGTTATGAGGCATTACTAACAATGCAAGTGCAACTAGTGTCTACAGGATGCTGAGATTCGATTTGAAATTAAAACCGTACACTATTTCTATTATGCAACACTTGAAACCTTCTAATATTGACAGTCGACTTTCGTTCGCCACGTGGATAAAAGATCGACCGGATATGGCAGGCAATACTTGGTTTTCAGATGAAGCGCATTTCTACTTAAATGCGCAAGTAAGTAAACGTAACTGTCGTTTCTGGGGTACAGAAAAACCAAATATTTACACGGAAAGATCTTTGCATTCTGAGTTCTTCTAAAGTAACTGTTTGGGCAGCATTAAGTTCTTCTGGCATTATAGGTCCATTTTTTCATTGAGGATGAGGACAGTGAGGTAGAGACAATTAACAGTAGTCGATATTTAGATATCCTAAAAAAGAAGTTAGTGCCAGCATTAAGGAGAAAGGGTATGGACCTTAACACACTGGTTTCAGCAAGATGGTGCTACTCCGCACACTTCAAGGGAGGTACTTTCTCTGGTTTGAGAGAAGGCTTGGTACAAACTTTATTTCTTACAGGACCTACACAGTATGGCCCCCTCACTCTCCCGATCTGAGTCTGCTGGACTTTTTCCTCTGGGGATATCTCAAAGACAGGGTGTACAGCGCCGCACCAGCATCTCTAGAAGATTTGAAAATATCCATCAAGCGAGAAATAAGAAATATTTCAACGGACACCTGCAAATCAGTGATTTGTAACTTCAAGAAACGTCTAGACATCGTAAAAAGGACGTCATCTGGAACACTTGTTGTAAAACTGACATATTGAGAAAACCCGTATAAAGGAATGTGTTTAAGATAATCTTCTGATGTCATATATCAAATAAAACTTTACTCTGCCTACTATCACATTGTTACGTTTATACACAGCTAAATAGTAATGGTAAATACAAAATAGATATTACCAGAGATTACATAACTTTTAAGAGCTGTGATATAACAAAGAAGAATACAGTTCTTTATCGATAATTATTGCATACAATCTATGTTTTACGCCCGCTTAAGGGATACAGAAACATTGCAAAACCCAGGCATAAACGGTGAAAAAACGTGTATAAACAAGGCGATTCTCGCGCGCACGTGCCTTTTCAGACCGGTTAGATGTTTTACATATGCATACCCCGGCGCCATAATTATAGTAAACAAAACATGGACGCTGCATCTCTCGGCTACTGGCCGAAAGTCGGCGATTTATGTCAGGTATTGTTTAAACATGATGGTATTAATCACAGTGTGATAGAAATAGTGAAAGATTGGCCAGTTCCAAAGTATCTCATACGCTCGATAAAGTGGGTTTAATACTAGAAATTTTAAAAACACTGGGACCGAATAGTAGGAAAATGATATCACGTCAGCGGTTTGATGTCATAACGCTAGTCATTTGGCGCCAAAACCCGTTAATTTCAGCTAAACATATTGTAAACGTTAATGTAAATGTAATATCAAACAATAATATCAGCTTTTTTAGCTCGATAATCGGTAACTTGCAATAAACTCACAGCTAAAGAGCATAATATAATCCAAAACCATTTATTTAATTTGACCCGTGTCGAGTCAGCGATGGCAACCTTGATGTAGAACCGGTTTGTTTTATAACGTCGAATGTGTCAATCGTTATCGAGTCATGTTCATCAGCGGTTATTGTACATCTGAATGTTACAGCGGACTATATATTGGATGTTTGCTCTTATTTTATGCAATAATAGCGAAAATACACATTTTCTCGGTCGTGAACATCTGCGCCCTTCAAATGTGTTTATGCCCTCGTGCTTCGCAAATGTGTATTATCCCTATATTGTATAGTTTTAATATGTGCATTGTCTGATCTTGATCTACCCAACTAATTAGTAATGGAAAATACTAAATAGACATTACTCGAGATTATATATCTTTAGAGATAATTATGTGATATAACAAAGAAGCGTACAGTTCTTCATTGATAATTGTATAGTTATAATATGTGCATTGTCTGATCTTGATCTACACAACTAAATAGTAATGGTAAATACAAAATAGATATTACCAGAGATTATATAACTTTAAAGATCTGTGATATAACAAAGAAGAGTACAGTTCTTTATGGATAATTGTATAGTTATATAATTATGTTCAAAGTTTGAAAGACATAATTATGCAATAAGTACTTAACACACAAAATGATGATGACTTTCTAGAGAGTTTCACAGTTGTCAAATCCTCCCTGCATAAAGATTCAATACATATTAAATGGAGGGGATAAGAGCTACATTATATAATTATGCTTACTGTCAGTCTGTCAGATATATTTGTAAATTTTGACTTGTTTGATGTTTTATGCAACTTACAACGTATGTATACATTAATTCCTACCATTTCATAGTATTTGATGTGACCAGTGATCAAATCACCCAGATAGAAAAACAACAAGAGGGCCATGAGGCCCTGGAATCGCTCACCTGAGAATGGGCTATTTAAGACTTAACTCTTTCAGCGCTAATGGCAATATCATCAAGAAAAACTTTCTCACAAAAAGTCAAAAATGCGATCTAGTAGTGTTAACTAGATTGTTCTACAATTTAACCTGACCTGACCCATATTCGAACTTGGCCTAGATATCACTAAGACAAACATTCTAACAAAGTTTCAACTTCTCAAGCCAAAAATGCGGCTTCAAGAGTGTTTTTGACCCGACATGACCTTCAAACTTGGCCTAGATATTATCAGGACAAACTTTCTGATAAAGTTTCAACATGCTCAAGTTTAAAATGCGGCTTCAAGAGTGTTAACAAGATTTTCCTTAAATTTGGCCTAGTGACCTAGTTTTCAACCAGACATGAACCATATTCGAACTTGACCTAGATATCACTAAATCAAATTTTCCGACATATATATATATATATAGTTACAACATGCTCAAGCCAAAAATGTGGCTTCCAGAGTGTTAACAATAGTTTTCTTAAATTTGGCCTAGTGACCTAGTTTTTGACCGGACATGACCCATATTTGAACTTGGTCTAGATATCATCAAGACAAATATTCTGATAAAGTTTCAATACGCTCAAGCTAAAAATGCGGCTTCCAGAGTGTTAACAAGAGTTTTCTTAAATTTGGCCTAGTGACCTAGTTTTTGACTAGACATGACCCATATTCAAACTTGGTTTAGATATCATCAAGACAAATTTTCTGACAAAGTTTCAACATGCTCAAGTTTGAAATGTGGCTTCCAGAGTGTTAACAAGATTTTCCTTCAATTTGACCTAGTGACCTAGTTATTGACCCAACATGACCTATATTCAAACTTGGCCTAGATACTACTAAGAGAAACATTCTGACAAAGTTTCAACATGCTCAAGTTTGAATTGTGGCTTCAAGAGTGTTAACAAGATTTTCCTTAAATTGGGCCGAGTGACCTAGTTTTTGACCCGACATGACCCAGTTTCGAACTTGGCCTAGAGTTGATGGAGATATATGTTCTGATAAACTTTCATGAATGTTGGATGCAAAATGTTGCCTCTAGAGTGTTAACAAGCAAATGTTGACGACGGACGACGAACGACGGACGATTGACAAAAGGCAATCACAAACTCACCAGGTCTGGTGAGCTAAAAATGTGCAATCTGGTTTGCAATTATAATCAAAGGCAAACATGTATTCATAAAGTCAAGATTTAATCTGTATGGGAAAGGGTTAAAATACAGTTAACTTAACACTTTACTGAGCAGATTGCACATTTAGTTATGGCAGAACATTATTTAGTTGTTTCTATTCTTTCACAGCTTATGTCCAAGAGGGAGGGAGGACTGGCAGATAAAGTGATGAAGCTGATGCTCTTTTTACTACAACAAAGCTGACATTGGGCTTTCTAGTATGAAAACAGATATGAAGGAATATTTGTTTAATAATGAAACATGCCGGCGGAGAACAATAAATAGTTACTTTGGTTTTGAAAATGTTAACACACGACATAACTGCTGTGATGTTTGCACATAACACCTTGGAATATAATGGGATTTCAATAATTTGGCTATGAAGTAGAATGTCTCACTTCACATATTTAGAAAACATCTGTCTTAAACTAGACGCTCCCTGACAACTTTTGAAAACATTGTGACAAAAGATGAAATTGTTCATTATGAGTTATTACTCCTTTTGCCACAATGTTTCAACTTTCTTCAGTAATTAAACAAAACTAATTATGTTGTAGAAGGAAAAGGGTTAAAGAGAATATTTGCTTATTTAGTATATTAAGTAACAAGTCTAGGAAATCAATATACCATGCCAAAGGACACTGCAAACAGGGATCGAATCAGGACACCTGATTCAAAATTCCCCACGCTAACAACCAGAGCTCCTGATTACGGGCGTTTTGCATGTTCTAAAATCCTTATTTGACCATGAGACGATTCTTTTTGAGTACCCACAACATAGGGTTTGCCTTAATATTAAGAGAGAAATTGTGGGAAAAAGAGATGAATACCCCTCCTTATCTGGACCTCTGACAACTCGGCTAATAATTGGATTTTAATTGCCATTACAGTACAACCTCTCCAAAGCAACTGAGACTAGAAAGCAGAATAATGCTGCTGCTCTAAATGAGAGGTAATTTTCTAAAGAGTTTAATTTGTCCAGCCAACACACGTTTAAGAAATCGAAAACATCAGGAACGTTTTTACTATTTCTTTAAAACTTGTAAAAGACTTACATGGAACAATTTCAATAACGTTTAGACACATGTTAAAGACGTGTCGGTAATTTAGACACATGTTAAAGACGTGTCGGTAATTTGGACACATGTTAAAGACGTGTCGGTAATTTGGACACATGTTGAAGACGTGTCGGTAATTTGGACACATGTTAAAGACGTGTCAGTAATTTGGACACATGTTAAAGACGTGTCGGTAATTTGGACACATGTTAAAAGATGTGTCGGTAATTTGGACACATGTTAAAGACGTGTCGGTAATTTAGACACATGTTAAAGATGTGTCGGTAATTTAGACACATGTTAAGGACGTGTCGGTAATTCAGACACATGTTAAAGACGAAACGTGGCAAATACGTTACAAACCAAAGATGTCCAGCATGTCTTTATTTAAATAACGCTTAGACACATGTTAAAGACTTGTCGGTAATTTGGACACAGCTTTATTTGACGAAACGTGGCAAATACATTTCAAATCAAAGATGTCCAGTATGTCTTTATTTAAATAACGCTTAGACACATGTTAAAGACGTGTTAGTAATTTGGACACAGCTTTATTTGACGAAACGTGGCAAATACGTTACAAATCAAAGATGTCCAGCATGTCTTTATTTAAATAATTTTCAACATTCTTAGTCTATACATATAAAGAAAACCTGCACCATTCATCTCCCGGTGGCCATATTTATCAAACGATCGCAACAATTTGAACAACATTAATAGAAGGAAACCCAAGGAACAATTGTGCCGAATTATTTTCAAATCAAATGATGTTTAAAGATACTAAATATCAGCACAATTAGGGATAAAAACGATTATCAATATTAATACTCAGGTACCCGTATACTTTAACGATCGATTACTCGAGTATTCGTAATTGACTCATGATTGCAATCAAGTTGTCGATTAAAATGAATTAAAATGGATTAAGTACCATCATCAGATGATTCCTGCTTTTTTTATGCCGTTACTTTTGACCATCGTGTTTAGTAATTCAATGATTTTATTCTTTAACACGGAGAACAATCAATACATTCATTTATTTCTAGCAAAAGAAAAAACAGAAAAATGGGGAAATTATAATCAATTATTAGAATACCTATTTTGATAACCGGTACTCAGACGTATGATCAACTACTTCAGATTTATTCCAGGGTACCCGGTCCCATCCCTACTATATATTCAAGCCATGTTAATCAACGGATCGGAGTAGGTTGGAACAATATTGGTTGAGTCACCCAAGGAATATTGGTCCAATTGTTTATGAGGAGAAATTGTTTGCAAGAAAATGAGAACAGATAGATGATGACTATGCAGATGGTGCGTGATCACAATATCTCACACTGCACTACATGCTAAGTTGGTTTAATAAAAGAAATGGTGAAATTAAAAACCCAAACCAGCTTTTGAGAAAGTTAATGTTAACCCTTCCCAAATACAGACGCTTTCTGATCCTTCTGCAGCAGAAGACTTTTGAAATCATTGTGACAAAAGGAGAAATATGGAAAAAGTTTATGTGAGTAAAATGACGCATACTAAAGGACTGGGATGGGAAATCATCTGGGTTATATGACTGATAGCTAATTTTGTCATTTGTTAGTCAAAGTTTATCATTGATCACCGAAGTTATATCTAGTATAAATAGAAATATTTTCTCTCCTCTATGTCTTCAATAAGTTTTTCTCACACCTTATGGGTATGTCTTGAATACATTTGAGAGAAGTTGGCATCTTTTCTTGATCAATAATAAGGTCATACAACAAGTTTCACCACTTTTATTTCAACATCTCAGCTAAGTGTTCAAGTGCTTTTTGGTACCAAAATGTTGTTCAAGACGTCATGCAGACATCTTCTTTTCTACAAAACATCTCGAGCATGCGCATGAAACATCTTGCTTACCAATACAACCAAAACATGTGGTTCACTGGGACTGTTTTCATCTGAGAAAAATATGCAACATCTGGGTATTTGATACCAGAATGTTGAAATTCATTGTGAAAAAAAAAAGGAAAGAAGTTTCAAAGGTCATCAGTTTCAGGAAATGTGATAAAAGTTGATAGAAGTATTTTTTAGGAGGCTCATAATCAATTGGAAAGCAGTTGTTACTATATGTTATTATAAGATATTGTTACAACTGCTTTACGTTAAGCCCCTGAATTGTTTTTCATAAACTACTGAAACAGCTAGCTGTTCTGAAATTTATCTATTTATTACACTTCGTTACTATAAGGCAAAGTTTTGGAAATTTTTAAAAATGTTTCTCAACAAATTTATCATTTTATGACATGGTTTAAATAACCCATCAAAAACACTCTGCTAAAGAGGTAAAACATATCTGCAGAAGACAACTTTTAAAAACTTCAAGAGCAAAAATATGGAAGTTCTCCACATGTATATGAAAGTAAAATTATAGAATTTTCTTTATGGAAATTGTAATCATTATTCTGAGCAATTTCACCTCTATAAGCAATTATGTTTTCAAAAGACGTCTATTACAGATTTGTCAAAACACATCAGCAGGAAAGGGTTACAAAAGATATTTTATTTTGGATTCAATTAATTGCTGAGATTGTGGATTTCAAAAAAATTGTTTGTTTGTTTATTTGGGATTTATCAAACAATTTAAAAAACAAGAGGCCCATGAGGGCCTATGCTCTACTGGTATGGTTCTTTGGTCATTTTCAATCTAGAGCATGTATGTATGGTGAAGATCGGATAGTAAATGGGGGCTCTTTTGTTTTCACAAGCTGTATTATAGTAATTTTTACAATTTCATGGGCCATATATATAATCCAGTCTTGCATTGGCGGATCTGGCTGGTTTTCAAAAGGAACCAAGCTCTAATCAGTATTTAACTACTATCTAAGTTTGGTGAAGATCAGATAGTAAATGGAGCCTCTATTGTGTTCACATGCTCAATTATAGCAATTTGGACAATTTCAAGGGCCATAATCCAGTCTTGCATGGGCGGATCTGGCTGGTTTTCAAAAGGAACCAAGCTCTCATGGATATCTAACTAATGTATAAGTTTGGTTGAGATACAATCAAAAGTGAAGACTGTATCGTGTTAACAAGCTTTTTTATAGCAATTTTGACCATTTCAAGGGCCATAATCCAGTCATGCATGGGCGGATCTGGTTGGTTTTCGAAAGGAATCGAGCTCTCATGGATATCTAACTACTGTATAAGTTTGGTTGAGATACAATCAAAAGTAAAGACTGTATCGTGTTAACAAGAAATTGTTTACGGACGCACGCACGCACAGACGACGGACAAATCGCCACGACATAAGCCCTTCTGGCCTTTGGCCAGTAGAGCTAAAAAACAAGATGTGTTTGTGAAACACTGATGCCCCCGAATGGCAACATCTAGGTCAAAGTCGCCAGGTCAAAAATGTTGGTACTGACAGAAAGGTCATGTCACAAGAAATACACATGTGAAATATGGTAGCCGTACCTGTTATGGTTCAAAAGTAGTGGTCAAGGTTAATTTTTTTTTTCGAGAATGGCAACATCTAGGTCAAAGGTCAAGGTCGCAAGGTGAAAAATTTTGGTACTGACAGAAAGGTCATGTCACAAGATATACACATGTGAAATATGGTAGCCGTACCTGTTATGGTTAAAAAATAGTGGTCAAGGTTAAAGGTTTTTTTGAGATTGGCAACATCTAGGTCAAAGGTCAAGGTCGCAAGGTCAAAAATGTTGGTACTGACAGAAAGGTCATGTCACAAGGAATACACATGTGAAATATGGTAGCCGTACGTGTTATGGTTCAAAAGTAATGGCCAAGGTTAAAGTTTTTTTCGAGAATGGCAACATCTAGGTCAAAGGTCAAGGTCGCAAGGTCAAAAATGTTGGTACTGACAGAAAGGTCATGTCACAAGGAATACACATGTGAAATATGGTAGCCGTACCTGTTATGGTTCAAAAGTAGTGGTCAAGGTTAAAGTTTTTTTCGTGCAGACAGGCCAAAACTTACATCTAGGTCAAAGGTCAAGGTCGCAAGGTCAAAAATGTTGGTACTGACAGAAAGGTCATGTCACAAGGAATACACATGTGAAATATGGTAGCCGTACCTGTTATGGTTCAAAAGAAGTGGTCAAGGTTAAAGTTTTTTTCGTGCAGACAGACAGATGTGCAGACGTGCAGACAGACGTGCAGACAGGCCAAAAACTATATGCCCACCGAATCGGAGATTCCGGGGGCATAAAAATTCAGTAACATCATTTTGACATAACACTTTGTTGTTTTCATGATCCCTAACTGAGTGACAAACCAGAACTAGGCTAGAAAAAATGCCTTGCCCAAAGCCACTCCACAATGAATGCTGTCATGATACAATTAATTACATTGACTCGAGTCCAAACACTGGGGGCAAATTTCCATGGAAAATAACAAGGAATTTAATGTTAAGATGCGGAAATGCTGGAAATGGTCCAAATACTCTGGGGTGCACGGAACCATTCCAGGGTGTCCACGGAACCGTTCCAGCGTGTCCATGGAACCATTCCGGGTTATTTCATGGAATTTCCAGGTTGTCCATGGAAAGTGTCAGATTATCCCAAAGTATCCATGGAAAGTTGTCCGAATACTCCGGGGATTTTCCGTGGATTTTGCCGAGCCCCGGTAGCTCAGTCGGTAGCGACGCGGGCTGTCAATCCAGGGGTTGGAGTTCGAATCCCGGCTCGGCCAACTTTCTTTCCGAGGATTGACAAAAGTCAATGCGACATGCGTCATTCCTCTTCCACCAATGGGCTAAGTCTATGTGGAAAAGCAGCCAGTTGCTTGGGAAGATTGTTGTGTGGAGTACTGGTGTGAGAAAACCAGGAAATGCATGACTAGGTGAACTGGCCGCCGTGATATAACTGAGAAATTGTTAAAAACCGCGATAAACCCCAATCAATACAATACAATTCCGTGGATTTTAGTAAGAGTCCCCGGAAAAGCTACATCCGGGAAGGTAGTAATTTTTTAAAATGAAATTCAAAAACTGTTACCTTTATATGATATGGATACAATTACCTATTTAGATGTTCAAACCACTTTTAACCTTAACCCTTTCCCTCATATAGACACATTTTGATGCATCTGCAGCAGTATAATTATAAACTTTAAAAAACATACTGCCATGACATTTTCAAACTCATCTGCAGAAGTCAAATTAAGAAAACATTGTGACAAAAGTAGAAATTGCTCATTTGAGCAAGTTCTCCTTTTACCACAATGTATCCAACTTGATTATATATTCAATAATAAAGATTGTTCATATGTTTGGCCCAGATACTATCAAAGTCGACTGCTGCAGATTTGTGGTATATGTATGTGGGAAAGAGTTAAGTCCATCTTCTCAATTTAACCCTTTACCAATATGCATTTTGATGATCTGCAAAACTTCTGAAAACATTGAGGCTAAAGGAGCATTATAATTGCCAAGAGTGAAAATATTTCACCCTCTCCCACTTATAAATAACAAAGCTGCAGCAGACGACTTTGAAAACATCTGAGCAAAAATATGGAAAGCCTCTATAATTTGAAGTTTTATTATTGAATAGAGTTGAAAACAATGTGACAAAAGGAGAAATTGCTCATAATGAGTAATTATCCTTTTTCCACAATGTTTTCAAAAAGCGTCTGCTGCAGATGCGTCGGAATGCGTCTGCAAGTGGGAAAGGGTTAACCCACCTTTCAACTAAATATCCATATTCTGATATTCCCTTTCATAAAATCTATGCAAATTCCTTTTATAACTCTATTAGACAGTGAACAGATTGAAACTTAAGCTTCTTGTATACCCTTTCTAACATAAAGACGCATTTTGACGCATCAGCAGCAGACAACATTTGAAACCATTGTGGCAAAAGGAGTAATTGCTCATAATGAGCATTTTTTCCTTTCGCCACAATGTTTTCAACTCCAATCGATTCCTTTATAGATATCTTCAACATTTTTACTTACATGTACAGGTTTTCAAAAGCATCTGCTGCATTACTATTGTATATATGGGAAATAAATTGATTGTTTAGTGTTTTACACAGCTATAATTTAACATTTTGTTCAGTTATATCACAGCATTTCCTGGGTAAGATAACAGTATGACTGGTCCATTTATCCTGACACCAGCCAGGGTCAGTCGTGATGCTAACTCTGCAATCCTGAACGCCTGAAAGAGGGCAGCCATTACTACCACTTTTAAAAGTCTTTGGTATGACCTGGCCAGGGATTGAACCAGTTCACCTTAACTCATGTATTTCCTGGCTTTCTCAAACAAGACCTCCACAAAAACATAATTTCAAGCAACTGGCTGCTTTTACACGTAGACAGTAAGTCCATTGGTTTAAGACAATTAAATTGCTTGTCATGGTGACTTTTGTCAAATGTATGAAAGAATATTGGCTGAACTAGGGTTCAAACTCACAAACCCGCCATGGACAGTCATTTTGCTACCAACTGAGCTACCAGGACTTGGCCTATGTAAATGAAAGAACAGTTATAGAAAAATTTCAAAATCATCGTGGCAAAGGGAGAAATTGATCAATTATGGGTTATTGGTTATTGCTCAAAATGAGGAATTTCAACTTTTGCTACATTGTTTTCAAAAGGCATCTGCTGCAGGGGCGTCAGAAAGTGTTGGTACGTAGGAAATGGTTAAACCTGAATTTCAGTAAAGACACATCATTCTACAGCTGACAACATTTGAATACAGTCAGGGAGAAAGATTATAGTGATGAATTCTCCTTTTTTTCTTCAAATTCCTTTACAAAATTATGATAACTTGTCCTTGCATAATTTTCTAGATCATTTACCTGATGTTATATTTTCATAGATGTTTACTTTGAAAAAAACATAAAAGGGAAACTTCTAATACTTGTTCACCCTTCCTCACATATATAACAAATACAAATACAACTGAAAAAGTATGTGTTGTTTGGCAATATATGGAAATTCTCTCTGAATGAAAGTGTAATTATTGAATACAGTTGTAAATATTGTGGTAAAAGGAGTATTTACTCATGATAAGCACTTTATCCCTTTCCCTCATAGGACAATTCTGCAGCAGACGACTTTGAACAAAAATAAAAAATCTCTATAATTGAACTGATAACCTATGACTAAAAGTGGAAAACATTGTGGCAAAAGAAACAAGAGGGCCATGATGGCCCTAGATCGCTCACCTGAATTATTCAATGTGATTTTAATGCAAAACACATCAAGACTATTATTCTGACAAAGATTCAAAATACAACCTCCAAAGTGTTAACAAGATTTTCCTTCATTTGGCCTAGTAGTGACAAACATTCTGACAACATTTCAAGCTGCTGAATAAAACAAGAAGATTTTTTCTAATGCCGCAGCAACCAAAGTTCTACTTGAAATTAAATTCTTTGAACAATTTTGAAAGGGGACCACCTAAGGACCATCCTGTGAAGTAATTTTGAAATCTCGCTAGTACTTTTGGACAAGAAGATTTTTAAAGTTTTAGCAATGTAAATTTATATGAAAACAAGCCCCGCCCCGTTGCGGCCATGTTTTTCAACGGATCGGAAATAATTAAACAATCTTCATAGAGGGTGCCCTTAGGAACATACATTTTGTGCAAAATAATTTTTAAATCGGGCCAGCACTTTTGGACAAGAATTTTTTGGCAATTATCCCCTTTTCTAATGCCGCAGCAACCAAAGTTCTACTTCGAATTAAATTCTTTAAACAACATTGAAAGGGGACCACCTTAGGACCATTTCTGTGAAGTTATTTTGAAATCTGGCCAGTACTTTTGGACAAGAAGATTTTTAAAGTTTTAACAATGCACATATATAAGGAAAACAAGCAAATTCAGAGAATCATGGTCCCCCGCCAGGGTCAAGGTCACAAAAATTGGTATTGATGGAAAGGGGTTGTCACAAGGAATACACATGTGAAATATGAAAGCAGTACCTATTACGGTTCAGAAGTAAGGGCCATAACTCCGTGAAAAATCATCCAACCGGAACGCAAACACGATATGTCATCTACACTTGGTGGTGATCCTTCCTATGAAGTTTCATAAAATTCCAAAAAGCGGTTGCAGAGAAATAGCCCGGAAATGAATTTAGTCATACATAGCCTGATGGTGGAGTAAAGGGCCATAACTCCGTGAAAAATAATCCAACCGGAACGCAAACACGATATGCGCATCTACACTTGGTGGTGATCCTTCCTATAAAGTTTCATCAAATTCCAAAAAGCGGTTGCAGAGAGATAGCCCGGAAATGAATTAAGTCATACATAGCCGGATGGTGGGGTAAAACTCCGTGAAAAATCATCCAACCGAAACGCAAACACGATATGCGCATCTACACTTGGTGGTGATCCTTCCTATAAAGTTTCATAAAATTCCAAAAAGCGGTTGCAGAGAAATAGCCCGGAAATGAATTTAGTCATACATAGCCTGATGGTGGAGTAAAGGGCCATAACTCCGTGAAAAATAATCCAACCGGAACGCAAACACGATATGCGCATCTACACTTGGTGGTGATCCTTCCTATGAAGTTTCATAAAATTCCAAAAAGCGGTTGCAGAGAAATAGCCCGGAAATGAATTTAGTCATACATAGCCTGATGGTGGGGTAAAGGGCCATAACTCCGTGCAAAATAATCCAACCGGAACGCAAACACGATATGCGCATCTACACTTGGTGGTGATCCTTCCTATGAAGTTTCATAAAATTCCAAAAAGCGGTTGCAGAGAAATAGCCCGGAAATGAATTTAGTCATACATAGCCTGATGGTGGAGTAAAGGGCCATAACTCCGTATAAAATAATCCAACCGGAACGCAAACACGATATGCGCATCTACACTTGGTGGTAATCCTTCCTATGAAGTTTCATAAAATTCCAAAAAGCGGTTGCAGAGAAATAGCCCGGAAATGAATTTAGTCATACATAGCCTGATGGTGGGGTAAAGGGCCATAACTCCGTGCAAAATAATCCAACCGGAACGCAAACACGATATGCGCATCTACACTTGGTGGTGATCCTTCCTATGAAGTTTCATAAAATTCCAAAAAGCGGTTGCAGAGAAATAGCCCGGAAATGAATTTAGTCATACATAGGGGTAAAGGGCCATAACTCGTCAGGGTCAAGGTCACAAGGTCAAAAAAATTGGTATTGATGAAAAGGGGTTGTCACAAGGAATATACATGTGAAATATGAAAGCAGTACCTATTACAGTTCAGAAGTTATGACCAAGGTTAAAGTTTTTGTGACAGCGTGACTGACGGACTGACGGACGGACTGACGGACTGACGAATGAGAAATAATAGCGGGGAACAACAAGCCCCACCCCCTTGCGCCATGTTTTTCAACGGATCGGAAATATTTGAACGAGCTTGGTAGAGGGTGCCCCAAGGAACATTTGTGCAAAATAATTTTTAAATCGGGCCAACACTTATGAACAAGAAGATTTTTTAAGATTTGGCAATTTCCCCCTTTTCTGATGCTGCAGCAACCAAAGTTCTACTTGGAATGAAATTCTTTGAACAACTTTGAAAGGGGACCACCTAAGGACCATTTCTGTGAAATTATTTTGAAATCTGGCCAGTACTTTTGAACAAGAAGATTTTTTAAAGTTTTAACAATGCACATATATATAAGGACAAGAGGGCCATGATGGCCCTGGAATCGCTCACCTAATATTTTTTTTTCACTTTAGCTATATAAGCCCCGCCCCCTGGCAGCCATAGTTTCCGACCAATCAACATGGATTGAAGGAATCTGATAGAGGGTCACCCTAGGAACATTTCTACAAAATTATTTGAAAATCGGCCAGACACTTTTGGAGGAGAAGATGTTTTAAGTTTTCACTATAGCCATATAAGGCAAAATAGCCCTGCCCACTGGCGGCCATGTTTTTTTACCAATCAACATGGCTTGAAGGAATCTGAAAGTGGGTCATCCAAGGAACATTTCTACAAAATTATTTGAAAATCGGTCTGACACTTTCGGAGAAGAAGATTTTTTAAGTTTTCACTATAGCCATATAAGGCAAAATAGCCCCGCCCCCCTGGCGGCCATGTTTTTCGACCAATCAACATGGCTTGAAGGAATCTGATAGAGGGTCATCCAAGGAACGTTTTTACAAAATTATTTGAAAATCAGCCACACACTTTCGGAGGAGAAGATGTTTTAAGTTTTCACTTTGGCCATATAATGCAAAATAGCCCCGCCCCCTGGCAGCCAAGTTTCTCGACCAATCAACATGGCTTGCAGGAATCTGATAGAGGGTCACCCAAGGAACATTTCTACAAAATTATTTAAAAATCGGCCCGACACTTATGGAGGAGAAGATTTTTTAAGTGTTCACTATAGCCATAAAAGGCAAAATAGCCCCGCCCCCTGGCGGCCATGTTTTTTGACCAATCAACATGGCTTGAAGGAATCTGATAGAGGGTCACCCAAGGAACATTTCTAAAAAATTATTTGAAAATCGGCCTGACACTTTTGGAGGAGAAGATTTTTTAAGTTTGCACTATAGCCATATAAGGCAAAATAGCCCCGCCCTGGCGGCCATGTTTTTCGACCAATCAACATGGCTTGAAGGAATCTGATAGAGGGTCACCCAAGGAACATTTCTACAAAATTATTTGAAAATCGGCCTGACACTTTCGGAGGAGAAGATTTTTTAAGTTTTCACTATAGCCATATAAGGCAAAATAGCCCCGCCCCCCCTGGCGGCCATGTTTTTCGACCAATCAACATGGCTTGAAGGAATCTGATAGAGGGTCATCTAAGGAACATTTCTACAAAATTATTTGAAAATCTGCCAACCAGTTTGGGAGAAGAAGAATTTTGAAGTTTTTTCAGTTTCGTTGCCATGGAAACCAGAATTTTGCATGGATCCCAAAAATTTGAAGGAATTCTGGTGAGGTCATTGAGAGGATGCTTTCTGTGAAGTTTCATCCAAATTGACCCACTGGTTACTGAGGAGAAGAAGTTGACGCACGACGCACGACGGACGCCGGACAAAAGGCGATCACAATAACTCACCTTGAGCAAAGCTCAGGTGAGCTAAAAACAAGCCCCGCCCCCTTGCAGCCATGTTTTTCAACGGATCAGAAATATTTTAACAATCTTGGTAGAGGGTGCCCTAAGGAACATTTGTGCAAAATAATTTTCAAATCGGGACAGCACATTTGGACAAGAAGATTTTTTAAGATTTGGCTATTTTCCCCTTTTCTGATGCCGCAACAGCCAAAGTTCTACTTGGAATTAAATTCTTTGAACAACTTTGAAAGGGGACCACCTAAGGACCATTCCTGTGAAGTTATTTTGAAATCTGTCCATTGGTTTAGTAGAAGAAGTCATTTGTAGGAAATTGTTAACAGACGGACGGACAGACGACGGACGCCGGACATTCAGTGATCACAAAAGCTCACCTTGCACTTTGTGCATAGGTGAGCTAAAAATATAATTCTTTATAGCCTTTTACCACATGCAGGCAAGTTTTTACACATCTGCAGCAGATGCCTTTTTGAAAACAATTTCTCCCTTTGCAACGATGTTTTCAACTCTATTCAATAACTATCTTTCATTTCAAGAGAATTTTTTCATATTTCTGCCTAGATAATTTTAAAACAGTTTAATGCTGCAGATATGAAGTATATTGGAAAGATAGATAGATATATTTACAAGTATTATGGTTTATACCTAAAAAACAGTATTAAATAAGACTAGAATACAGCTTTGTTTATTAATGTAAATGAGTTCAACTTAAAACAATATATTTATATTTCCTTTCAACCCACTTATAATCATGAAGAAAAGATATGAAGAACAATTGAAAAGTACAGAAAAGGCCCTTTCTAAAATGCAGACTGTATTTGACACATCTACATTGTGGCAAAAGAAGTAATTCCTCTATTCAATAATTGTACAAATATTTCCATTTATAGTTATTCATAATTTTGCCTAGATGTTTTCAAACTTGTCTGTCCACATATGTGTTGTGTTGTATGTGGGAAAAGGTTGAATTCTATGGTTAATCATATGGGACAATTATCATCTGATATCTTCACTCCTCTATCTCAGGAATGTCTTGTCCTTTTTTATGTATAATTTATACTTCAAACATTCCACCAAACTATTCGATTTGTTCTTCTTTTGTTCAGATGGTATCAATAGACCATGAACATTGTTGAATATGATACTTTATTTCAAACAAGACTGTTTTAACCTTTTCCCTCATGGAGACGCTTTCTGATGCCTCTTAAGCAGACGACTTTTGAAATCATAGTGGAAAATGGAGAAATTGATCACAATGAGTAATTTCTCCATTTGTCACAATAATTTCACCTCTCTTCAATAATCATACTATCATTTATAGAGATTTTCTATATTTTGGACTTGAGAATTTGATAAAAGTCGTCAGCTGCGGATTTGTTGTATGTGGGGAAGGGTTAAGGAAAACATAATAAATAATAATTATGTTTTGTCAGCAAATATGCCAGTAATGATCCCAAGGAGACACATTGTCTGGTTTCAACCCCCACATGCTAGTATCACATGATCTATCCATTGTGAATGTTAAATGAAATGAACAGAAGGTAATGGGTTAAAGAGATTTTCTATATTTTTCCAAAATGGTTTATGCTACAGACTTTTTGTATTTCGGAAAGGGTTGAAAAACAATCTATATGTCATATTAAGTTATCAAACAATTTCTTCCATCAGATTCAATTCTACTCACCTGTTAAATAGTGAAATTATAGGTGCTATGAGAACCAGGATGAATGGTGAAATAATACAGGAAAGTCAGGTTTTAAACGACTGCTCTCCACAAAATACTTCATGAGTTAACCCTCTACCTCATATAGACGCTTTCTGACGCCTCTGCAGCAAAAGGCTTTTGAAAACAAATTGACAAAAGAAGCAATTGCTCAAAACGAGCAATTTCTCCTTATGTCGCAATGTTTTCCACTTTTAATCATAGGTTATGTATTCGATTACAGAGATTTTCTATTTTTTGACAAAATATGTTCAAAGTTGTCTGCTGCAGAATTGTCGTATGAGGGAAAGGGTTAAGTTTACATGACTGTTCTACACAAAATACTTCATATGAGAACTTTAAGTCACAGGAGAATGCCGTCAATGGTTTTTAATTGATGACAGGAGATCAAATTGCATACTTAAAACTACTTAATTTAAAACTCATTTCCTCATACAGACGCATTTGGACACCTCTGCAGCAGACGACTTTTGAAAACATTGTTGCAATGAGCAATTTCTCTACGGCCATTCTTCACTCCACGGCCATTAGGCAAAAATTAAATCTCCAAACAGCCCCGCCCACTGATGGCCATGTTTTTTGACCAATCAACATGGCTTAAGGGAATCTGAACAGGAACATTCAGATTGTCAAAGAACATTTCTACAAAATTATTTGAAAATCAGCCTGACACATTCGGAGAAGAAAATCTTTTAAGTTTTCATTATAGCCTATAAGGCAAATAAGCTCCAACATAGTGGCAATAGTTTTCGACCAATCAACATGGCTTGAAGGAATCTGATGGAAGGTATCCCAAGGAACATTTCTACAAAATTATTTGAAAATCAGCCTTACAATTTCGGAGAACAAGTTTTTTTAAGTTTTCACTATAGCCATTATAAGGCAAAAATAGACCCGCCCCCTGGTGGCCATGTTTTACGACCAGTCAACATGGCTTGCAGGAATCTGATAGAAGGTCACCCTAGGAACATTTTTTACAAAATTATTTGAAAATCGACCCTCGGAGGAGAAGCAACGCGGGCTGTTAATCCAGGGGTTGTGAGTTTGAATCCCGGCTCGGCCAACTTTCTTATCGACGATTGACAAAAGTCAATGCGACATGCATCATTCGTCTTCCACCAATGGGCCAAGTCTATGTGGAAAAGCAGCCAGTTGCTTGGGAAGATTGTTGTGTGGAGTACTGGTGTGAGAAAACCAGGAAATACATGAGTAGGTGAACTGGCCGCCATGATATAACTGAGAAATTGTTAAAAACGGCGTTAAACCCCAATCAATCAATCAGGAGAAGATTTTTCAAGTTTTCACTATAGCTATATAAGGCAAAAAAGACCCGCCCTCTGGCGGCCATGTTTTTCGACCAATCAACTTGGCTTGAAGGAATCTGATACTGGGTCTCCCAGGGAACATTTTTGCAAAATTATTTGAAAATTGGCCAAAACACTTTTCGGAGGAGAAGATTTTTTAAGTTTTCACTATAGCCATATAAGGCAAAATAGCCCCGCCCCCAGGTGGCCATGTTTTTTGACCAATCAACTTGGTTTGAAGGAATCTGATAGAGGGTCACCCAAAGAACATTTCTACAAAATTATTTGGAAATCAGCCAGACACTTTCGTTGAAGAAGATTTTTTAAGTTTACAGTTTCTTTTTCTTTCGGTTGCCATGGAAACCAGAATTTTGCATGGATCCCAATAATTTGAAAGAATTCGGGTGAGGACATTGAGAGGATGTTTCCTATGAATTTTCATTCTAATTGGCCAAGTGGTTAGGGAGGAGAAGTTGTTTGAAGCAAAAAGTTAACAGACGCATGCAAGCATGACGGACAAATTATTCCATGACATAAGCTTGACTGGCTTTCAGCCAGTTGAGCTTAAAACGTATCCATTATGATTTTTGATTTAGGCCTTTGTTTTCAAATGCTAGCCTTCCAAAGATAGCAGTTGCTATGCAGCTAGCAAAAAACCTCGTTTTAAGAACCAAAACCATTTTTCTCTTCTCTTACAGTTATTAATGGGTGTAACAAAATAGATTTGGCGTGGCCTAAATAAAAGACGGTCAGTTAGTGCAGGTTGGTCACGTATGGTTTTAACTTATCGCAGGATTGTCAGGGAGATCATTGTTTATGAAGTTATTATCATATACATATGTGATAAGTGATATTAAGCATATTAAGAGTTCATTTCATGTAAATCCGTTGAGAATTAAGGAATTGACGGGTTTAAAAACGTTAATTACGTTAAACTATGTTGCTATTTTCATTTGGCCTATAAATGTATTGAAACTAGTTGTTGATTGTGAATTATGATTTGCACGGGAATTTTGCCTGTCATCAGGAGACCCAGAGGTTGATTGGTGCTATATAACTTACTCAAACATTTGTTTTGACCGTCAGTATCACAGGAGTTGCCAGATGGTTTTCACTCGTTATAGTGAGTTAGTTGATGTGACCAATTCACACGGCATATGGGTATGTAAATTCTTAGTTATTGTGCAAAGGGGTTTTCGGCATAATTAAGGAATGGAATCTGTGCAAATTTACAATGTTAGGGATTGAGATAATTATTACATGATTGAATTGTTTAGAGAATTTCTGGTTCACGAAGTGAATGTTTTTTACAGAAATTGAGTCCGTTAGGAGCGAGACAATGTGTTATGCTATTGGGAAAGATATGGTTGTATGAAAAGGATAAGAATGGAAGTGGGAAATGTAAAAGGATATTAGTATGAGCAACCATAGGAGTATAAAATGGTAGGCTGTTAGGTTTACGGAACATTATTGATATTATTGTAAGACATGGTTATTTATTACAATTTTAGCCGTTTTATGTCTGGCAGACAATCGAAGGTCCAAACGTAGAAGTTTGAAGAACCAGTGTGTGTGACGCAGTCCACAACTTAATAAGACGTCGTAACGGGGGACATTTGGAGGAGTGCCGTCATAGGACGTGTAGAACCATATATCCACAGTTGTGTGGCTTGTCGGTCCCGGAATCCAAGGATATACGCGACGCAGTATATGAGTACATCTACTCGGTGAAGTCGGGAAACGGATACAGTTGGATGTGAAGTATAACGTGTATGAACATTCCAAATACAGGGTACAGTAACGGAAGTGATGGGACAGTTAAGTGACTGGGGTGAGAGTGTGTATGAGAGTGCGTGAGTAGTTCTTTTGTTTATAGCCTCTCGAATTGTTAGGAAAGAAATTGTTATTCAAAATTGTATATATTTCATAACTGTAAATTAAACATATATTTTTATTCAACCATCGGCGTTCAATTCTACTTTAGTGAGTTGTCGACCCTTGACCATCTTGTGACAATGGGGAGAGCTGAAACTTCGGTTAAAGATACTTCGAGATATTTAGAAACAAGAGGGCCATGATGGCCCTGGAATCGCTCACCTGTTGGTTTTTTTCGCTTTAGCTATATAAGCTGAAGGAATCTGATAGAGGGTCACCCTAGGAACATTTCTACAAAATTATTTGAAAATCGGCCAGACACTTTTGGAGGAGAAGATTTTCTAAGTTTTCACTATAGCCATATAAGGCAAAATAGCCCTGCCCACTGGCGGCCATGTTTTTTGACTAATCAACATGGCTTGAAGGAATCTGAAAGTGGGTCATCCAAGAAAAATTTCTACAAAATTATTTGAAAATCGGTCTGACACTTTCGGAGGAGAAGATTTTTTAAGTTTTCACTATAGCCATATAAGGCAAAATAACCCGCCCCCCTGGTAGCCATGTTTTTTGACCAATCAACATGGCTTGAAGGAATCTGATAGAGGGTCACCCAAGGAACATTTCTACAAAATTATTTAAAAATCGGCCTGACACTTATGGAGGAAAAGATTTTTTAAGTTTTCACTATAGCCATAAAAGGCAAAATAGCCCCGCCCCCTGGCGGCCATGTTTTTTGACCAATCAACATGGCTTGAAGGAATCTGATAGAGGATCACCCAAGGAACATTTCTACAAAATTATTTGAAAATCGGCCAGACACTTTTGGAGGAGAAGATTTTTTAAGTTTGCACTATAGCCATATAAGGCAAAATAGCCCCGCCCTGGCGGCCATGTTTTTCGACCAATCAACATGGCTTGAAGGAATCTGATAGAGGGTCACCCAAGGAACATTTCTACCAAATTATTTGAAAATCGGCCTGACACTTTTGGAGGAGAAGATTTTTTAAGTTTGCACTATAGCCATATAAGGCAAAATAGCCCCGCCCCCCCTGGCGGCCATGTTTTTCGACCAATCAACATGGCTTGAAGGAATCTGATAGAGGGTCATCTAAGGAACATTTCTACAAAATTATTTGAAAATCTGCCAACCAGTTTGGGAGAAGAAGAATTTTGAAGTTTTTTCGGTTTCGTTGCCATGGAAACCAGAATTTTGCATGGATCCCAAAAATTTGAAGGAATTCTGGTAAGGTCATTGAGAGGATGCTTTCTGTGAAGTTTCATCCAAATTGATCCACTGGTTACTGAGGAGAAGAAGTTGACGCACGACGCACGACGGACGCCGGACAAAAGGCGATCACAATAACTCACCTTGAGCAAAGCTCAGGTGAGCTAAAAATTGCTTGTTTTGAGCAATTTCTTCTTTAGTCACTATGTTTTCAAAAGGCTGTCTGCTGCAGAGGCGTCAGAAAGCATCTTCATGAGGGAAAGGGTTAAACACTTACCCATTCATACAGCCATTCTGCAACAGACGACTTTGAAAAGATCTAGCACCCTATGTTAAGTTCAGCGACAACGCAAGAAAATATATGATCCTTCACAATAGCATTGGTGTCAAATTAAGACGGAAAGATCCTCATATAAAACCATACCCATTAAATTCATCTAGTTTAATTTGCCACATTTTTAAATTAGATATTAAGTATAGGCCTCCTTATACTAAGGCTTGCATTTCCACCCAATTGCCTAGTCTTAAAACAACACATCTGGATGTGTTCAAAATGCAGACCAAACTAAAAGTGGAAAATGCATCCATTTGTATGATAAGTACAAGTACAGGATTGATTGATTGATTGATTGGAGTTTAACGCCGTTTTTAACAATTTCTCAGTTATATCACGGTGGCCAGTTCACCTACTCATGCATTTCCTGGTTTTCTCACACCAGTACTCCACACAACAATCTTCCCAAGCAACTGGCTGCTTTTCCACATAGACTTAGCCCATTGGTGAAAGAGGAATGACGCATGTCGCATTGTCAATTCTCGGAAAGGAAGTTGGCAGAGCCGGGATTCGAACTCACAACCCCTGGATTGACAGCCACGTCGCTACCGACTGAGCTACCGGGGCTCGGCACAAGTACAGGAACCTCTGATGTGTTTTCTTAACCCTTTCCCTCATGTAGACGCTTACTGACGGCTTTTTGAAAACATAGTGACAAAAGAAGAAATTGCTCAAAACAAGCAATATCTCCTTTTGCCAAAATGTTTTCCACTTTTAGTCATAGGTTATCCATTCAATTACAGAGATTTTCTATTTTTTGACAAAATATGTTCAAAGTCGTCTGCTGCAGAATTGTTGTATGAGGGAAAGGATTAACCCTTTCCTTCTTCAAACGCATTTTGAGGCATCTGCAGCAGCCACTTTTGAAAAGTTTGTGACATATTATCCAACTAGAGATTGCTTTTTTGAAAAAGCGCTTGTCTCCCCATTTGTGTGGTCATAGGGGACGAAAAGAAATGATGGAGTCAAAATCAATTTGTTCAGGTGAATGTTACTGTGACCTTGACCTTTGACATTGTGACCTCAAAACCAATAGGGGTCATCTACTGTTTTAGGACCAACGTGTGAAACCAAGTATGAAGTTCCTCGTCATAATCATTCTTTAGTTATGGAGCGGAAACCATTTTTTCAGTCAGCTGAAGGTTACCATGACCTTGACCTTTGATCTAGTGACCCCTTAATAGGGGTCATGTGCTGGTAGTGACCAACCTGCACACCAAGTATTAAGTTCCTGGGCCAAAGCATTCTTCAGTTATTGAGCGGAAACCATTTTTCAGCCCAAGGTCACCATGACCTTGACCTTTGAAATACTGACATCAAATTCAATAGGGGTCATCTACAGGTTAGGACCAACCTGCACACCAAGTATGAAGTTCCTGGACATAAGCGTTCTCGAGTTATTGAGAAAAAAACATTTTTAAACTTAAGGTTACCGTGACCTTGACCTTTGACCTTGTGACCTCAAAATCAAGTTTTATCTACTGATTAGGACCAACCTGCACACCAGGTATGAAGTTCCTCGACATAAGCATTCTTTAGTTATTGAGCGGAAACCATTTTTCAGCTGAAGGTTACCATGACCTTGACCTTTGACCTAGTGACCTCAAAATCAATAGGGGTCATCTGCTGGTAGTGACCAACCTTCACACCAAGTAATAAGTTCCATGGCCAAAGCCATTAAGCGAAAACAATTTTTCAGCTCATTGTCACTGTGACCTTTCAGCTCAAGGTCACTGTGACCTCGACTTTAGATGTAGACCTCCAAATCAAAACGGGTCCTTTACTGGGCATGGCAAACGTTCATACCAAGTAAGGAGTTCTTCGGCCCAAGCGTTCTTCAGTTATTCAGCGGAAACCATTTTTTACATCACAAGGTCACCATGACCTTGACCTTTGACATCAAAATCAATAGGGGTCATCTACCAGAGCTCCAGATAACGTGCGTATCTGCGTAAATTACGAATGGAAAATCTCCAAATACGCACGTGTTTCAAATTCCATGAGTTACACATACGCATACATTTTGCAATTTACTCATCCGTTCACGATATCATGCGTATCTTCATTTTTAAATCATAAACCAATAATATTTTCTTTCAAAGTTTCTCGGAAAAACCTAGTCTATTTTAAGAACTGAAAGTAATGGTTCCCGTTTTCTACTAAGCTTATTTACGTAAATCGGAAACCAAATCGATCGGTCATTGAAGCCATGTAATTTCAAATAACTCACTAAAATACTGTAACCTAGTAAGTTGATCACGTGATCAGTGTGTTGTTGCTTTGCTAATTTGTAATCTCGCGAAACAGTTAAAAGGAGAGCTTCATCTAATATAGCTTTGTACTCGAAGAAATAACACCACATGATATTTTCGCAGGCATTCAATCACGTGATTTTTTTCTTTCTGTAGTAAATTTAACAAATCTATTACACAGGAAAGAATTTCTCATATATGCACCATGCGATACATATTTACAGGGTTCGAATTTAAGCAAACTCGCGAATTCCGAGGTAAGATTTGAGGCACCAGCATATTTTTGGGGGAGTGAAATTTTTCGGCCGAGTAATATGCATTTCTAATCGTCGATCTTTTACAGGGTTATTTCTTTGACAAATGGCGGTAATTGCAGTTCATTTCCGAGATTTACCGAGTGGCTAGGAAGGAATATATACTTTCAGTTTTGCAATATTAGCCGAAGTTTACAATCGATACATGTCTTATGCATATTCAACGGCCCCAATATTGATGACGTTTACCGCATATATTTTGGCTTTCGAATAACATTAGTTTTGATTTATATTTCGCAAATTCGATTGGCTGGAATGGTCACGTGTATATTTTCGGTTTTCCCAAGTTGTATTTTTGCACTTAACGCACACCCTCTACATGATAAAAAGGGCTGTGACCTATCCAAAAAATATTTTCTGTATTTATATGTTTACACTTGAGACCACAAAAAACATTGATAGCATAAAACTCTTCAAATTGAAGAGCATATGCAAAACAACAAAGTCACTGAAACAGGGCAGCTTGTATGATTTATATGTCATTCAACATTCATATTAGTTTATTAATCCTCCCCTCCCAGAAAATAAATTATTTTTCCGACCTACCGACCCACCTCTAAGATCTAGGGTCGGTAAAGGGCAAACAAACAATTTTTTATTGATGGCTTGAAGAGTTTGCCTCTGACTGGAGTGTTAAGTGTGCCAAACAATGGTTGGCAAATTCAAGAAGAAAGAGGCGATTAATGACGGACTATAAACCAAGAGTCAAGAAAACAAAAACAAAATGTTTTGACTAAGCTATGTCAAATTGTAAACATTTACTGAACAGAACTTGACAATATAAGAATAACCAGCATTCTATATCAGGAACTGAACTGTTGTTTTACATGTTACATTTGTCACTAACAGTTTATTCTTTATTAAAATACTCATGGTTGTTTGGGCGTTACTCATCACTCAAAATTTTCATGAGTAATTACTCCTCTTGCCAAAAAATTATCTGGAGCCCTGCATCTACTGGTCATGACCAACCTGCATACCAAGTATGAAGTTCCTACGCTCAAGGGTTCTTCAGGTATTGAGCGGAAACAAGTATGATGGACATGACCTTGACCACTGTGACCTTGACCTTTGACCTAGTGATCTCAAAATCAATAGAGGTCATTTGCTGGTAGTGACCAACCTGCACACCAAGTATGAAGTTCCTCGGCCCAAGCAAAAACAATTTTTCAGCTCATCATCACTGTGACCTTTCAGCTCTAGGTCACTGTGACCTTGACTTAAGGTGTACTAACCTCAATATCAATAGGGGTCTTCTACTGGGCATGGCCAACCTGCATACCAAGTATGGAGTTTCTCGGCCCAAGCATTCTTCAGTTATTGAGCGGAAACCATTTTTTACCCCACAAGGTCACCATGACCTTGACCTGTGACTTTCTGACATCAAAATCAATAGGGGTCAGCTACTGGTCATGACCACCCTGCATACCAAGTATGAAGTTCCTACACCCAAGCGTTCTTCAGTTATTGAGCGGAAACAAGTGTGACAGACGGAAGGACGGACGGAACGGGCAAAAACAATATGTCACCCCCATGTATGGGGGAGACATAATAAGCCTACCCTCATTTATAGAGATATTCCACTTTTTTGCATAGATTTTTTAAGTTGTTTGCTGTAGATTTTGTTGTAAGAGGGAAAGGGTTAAAATAATGTAGTTAAGCACTATGATTTAGATGATTCACATATCTACATATTTTCAAAGTCGTCTGCTGCAAATATTTGTTAAGCTTGAAAGGGTTATAAATTAGAATTCTAATTATTATACCGAGTTAATTGCATTGTAGAAATAGGGAAAATAAATGTTATTTTAAGCAACTTCTATTTTTCCCTATACAAACAATTTATCCTTTTTCCATAATGTTTTCATAAAAAGTCTGCTACTGGTGCACCAAAAGTAAACTATATCAGGTAAAGGATTCAATTTTGAGGATGTGTCTATTAGGTTTCACATATTTTCTGTCCTCATAAAAAAGGCATCTTATTGCATTTTCACAGTTTTACCCTTTCCAATTGGATTTGGAAACATCTGCAGCAGAAAATCTTTTAAAAGAAATGTTGCAAGAAGTTGAATTGCATGCTCACTCAAACTTTTTTTTTTTACTCATAATGTTTTTGTAACCTTCTGGTTTTTTGCCGTATAGATAAAATAGTTCTATAGAAGGTAGGGGGTGGGGTTGGTCCAGAACTTGGTTTAGATAATAAGACTGCAACAACTCTGTCTCATTTGATAGTTATAATATTCTTATTATACTGAGGTACATTCTGAAATGACATACAGATGAATATCTTAGTCTATACATAGTTTACACATTACACATATACACATAACAACCACAGATAAATAGCAATCAACTGAACATACAAATATACACAACATACATTGACACTTAAACTTACCAGTTTAAGGAACTGAATGCTATTACATCTGCAATCCTATTACTACAGTCATTCTTCCTTTCTATTACTCATTCCTGTAAAATAAGGAGCATTGGATTAAAACATGCTTTAAACGGGTTAGAGATAAATGGGTTAGAGTTCTGTATGAATGGTCCGAAAAATACAAGGGCGCGAAAACCGATTACACAACACAAAGGCTGTATACAAACCAATAAAGTTAAATGGAAATATACCAAATCAAAGGATAGAAACGTTAATAAAGCAAAGCTAGACAGATGGAGTCAATCCTAACCTTGTTAGATATATAATGGCAACGAAACCTTCCAAAGATTTATCTGACAATCAGCTGTTTGTTTTCTGACGAAAAAGTAATCACATGACTCTTAACCCGGCAAAGATAAAAATAGAATGGCACAGGCTAAAACTCTGAAAACATCATCTGGTCACATTTTCAAATCTATTGATTTGTTTGTTTGTTTGTTTGGAGTTTAACGCCGCTTTCAACAGCTTTGGTCATATCACGGCGGTCAGTGCACCTACCCATGTTTTCCTGGCTTTCCCACACCAGTACTTACACAACATTCTTTCGAAGCCACTGACTACTTTCTCACATAGATCAGAGGTGAGAGGCAATGGAAAACATCGCCCGAAAGAATGTCGCCGCAACCGGGTATCGAACCCGTGACCTCCAGATCACGAGTCAGATACGCTACCAATTGAGCTACCCGGCCAGGTCTCAAATCTATTGAACAATTATACTTATTGTACTTTCATTTATAACAGGAATTTGTTGGCTTTTTGAACATTTATAGATAATTCAATTCTTATGCTACCAATTTATTTAATACATAAGATAGAGTAAACCTCTTCCTCAGAAGCAGATGCATGTTGAGGCATCTGCAGCAGGCAACCTTTGAAAACAATGTGGCAAGGGGAGGCGGGGGGGGGGGGGTATTTTTTGGGGGGTGGGTGGGGGTTGGGGTTGGGATTCGTTGAGGGGCATGAACATGTAGTATAATGTTTCTCATTTAAACAATCCTTAGAGGGGCATGCAAACGTAATATAATGTTCCTCATTTAAACAATCCTTAGAGGGGCATGCAAACGTAATATAATGTTTCTCATTTAAACAATCCTTAGAGGGGCATGCAAACGTAATATAATGTTTCTCATTTAAACAATCCTTAGAGGGGCATGAACATGTAATATAATGTTTCTCATTTAAACAATCCTTAGAGGGGCATGAACATGTAATATAATGTTTCTCATTTAAACAATCCTTAGAGGGGCATGCAAACGTAATATAATGTTTCTCATTTAAACAATCCTTAGAGGGGCATGAACATGTAATATAATGTTTCTCATTTAAACAATCCTTAGAGGGGCATGCAAACGTAATATAATGTTTCTCATTTAAACAATCCTTAGAGGGGCATGAACATGTAATATAATGTTCCTCATTTAAACAATCCTTAGAGAGGCATGCAAACCTAATATAATGTTCCTCATTTAAACAATCCTTAGAGGGGCATGCAAACGTAATATTATGTTTCTCATTTAAACACTCCTTAGAGGGGCATGCAAATGTAATATAATGTTTCTCATTTAAACAATCCTTACAGGGGCATTCAAACGTAATATAATGTTTCTCATTTAAACAATCCTTAGAGGGGCATGCAAACGTAATATAATGTTTCTCATTTAAACAATCCTTAGAGGGGCATTCAAACGTAATATAATGTTTCTCATTTAAACAATCCTTAGAGGGGCATTCAAACGTAATATAATGTTTCTCATTTAAACAATCCTTAGAGGGGCATTCAAACGTAATATAATGTTTCTCATTTAAACAATCCTTAGAGGGGCATGCAAACGTAATATAATGTTTCTCATTTAAACAATCCTTAGAGGGGCATGCAAACGTAATATAATGTTTCTCATTTAAACAATCCTTAGAGGGGCATGAACATGTAATATAATGTTCCTCATTTAAACAATCCTTAGAGAGGCATGCAAACCTAATATAATGTTCCTCATTTAAACAATCCTTAGAGGGGCATGCAAACGTAATATTATGTTTCTCATTTAAACACTCCTTAGAGGGGCATGCAAATGTAATATAATGTTTCTCATTTAAACAATCCTTACAGGGGCATTCAAACGTAATATAATGTTTCTCATTTAAACAATCCTTAGAGGGGCATGAACATGTAATATAATGTTTCTCATTTAAACAATCCTTAGAGAGGCATGAACATGTAATATAATGTTTCTCATTTAAACAATCCTTAGAGGGGCATGCAAACGTAATATAATGTTTCTCATTTAATCAATCCTTAGAGGGGCATGCAAATGTAATATAATGTTTCTCATTTAAACAATCCTTAGAGGGGCATGCAAACGTAATATAATGTTTCTCATTTAAACAATACTTAGAGGGGCATGCAAACGTAATATAATGTTTCTCATTTAAACAATCCTTAGAGGGGCATGAACATGTAATATAATGTTTCTCATTTAAACAATACTTAGAGGGGCATGCAAACGTAATATAATGTTTCTCATTTAAACAATACTTAGAGGGGCATGCAAACGTAATATAATGTTTCTCATTTAAACAATACTTAGAGGGGCATGCAAACGTAATATAATGTTTCTCGTTTAAACAATCCTTAGAGGGGCATGAACATGTAATATAATGTTTCTCATTTAAACAATCCTTAGAGGGGCATGAACATGTAATATAATGTTTCTCATTTAAACAATCCTTAGAGGGGCATGCAAACGTAATATAATGTTTCTCATTTAAACAATCCTAAGAGGGGCATGCAAACCTAATATAATGTTTCTCATTTAAACAATCCTTAGAGGGGCATGAACATGTAGTATAATGTTTCTCATTTAAACAATCCTTAGAGGGGCATGCAAACGTAATATAATGTTTCTCATTTAAACAATACTTAGAGGGGCATGAAAACGTAATATAATGTTTCTCATTTAAACAAGAGGCCCATGAGGGCCTATGCTCTACTGGTATGGTTCTTTGGTCATTTTCAATCCAGAGCATGTATGTATGGTGAAGATCGGATAGTAAATGGAGGCTCTTTTGTGTTCACAAGCTGTATTATAGCAATTTTTACAATTTCATGGGCCATAATCCAGTCTTGCATGGGCAAATCTGGCTGGTTTTCAAAAGGAACCAAGCTCTCATCAATATTTAACTACTATTTAAGTTTGGTGAAGATCAGATAGTAAATGGAGCCTCTATTGTGTTCACATGCTCAATTATAGCAATTTGGACAATTTCAAGGGCCATAATCCAGTCTTGCATGGGCGGAAGTGGCTGGTTTACGAAAGGAACCGAGCTCTCATGGATATCTTACTACTGTATAAGTTTGGTTGAGATACAATCAAAAGTGAAGACTGTATCGTGTTAACAAGCTCTTTTATAGCAATTTTGACCATTTCAAGGGCCATAATCCAGTCATGCATAGGCGGATCTGGCTGGTTTTCGAAAGGAACCGAGCTCTCATGGATATCTAAATACTGTATAAGTTTAGTTGAGATACAATCAAAAGTGAAGACTGTATCGTGTTAACAAGCTCTTTTATAGCAATTTTTACCATTTCAAGGGCCTTAATCCAGTCATGCATGGGCGGATCTGGCTGGTTTTCGAAAGGAACCGAGCTCTCATGGATATCTAAATACTGTATAAATTTAGTTGAGATACAATCAAAAGTGAAGACTGTATCGTGTTAACAAGCTCTTTTATAGCAATTTTTACCATTTCAAGGGCCATAATCCAGTCATGCATGGGCGGATCTGGCTGGTTTTCGAAAGGAACCGAGTTCTCATGAATATCTAACTACTGTATAAGTTTGGTTGAGATACAATTAAAAGTGAAGACTGTATCGTGTTAACAAGAAATTGTTTACGGACGCACGGACGCACGGACGCACGCACGGACGACGGACAAATCGCCACGACATAAGCCCTTCTGGCCTTTGGCCAGTAGAGCTAACAATCCTTAGAGGGGCATGAACATGTAATATAATGTTTCTCGTTTAAACAATCCTTAGAGGGGCATGAACATGTAATATAATGTTTCTCATTTAAACAATCCTTAGAGGGGCATGCAAACGTAATATAATGTTTCTCATTTAAACAATCCTTAATTGTCAATTCTGCAGCAGATGACTTTGAACATATTTATTTTGTCAAACAAGAGGGCCATGATGGCCCTGGATCGCTCACCTTAATTATACAATGTACTGCAATGCAAAACACGTCAAGACAATTATTATGAATGCAACCTCCACAGTGTTAACAAGATTTTCCTTCATTTGGCCTAGTGATCTATATTTTTTTACCTGATATGACCCATATTCCAACATGGACTAGATATCACCAAGACAACATTGTGACAAATTTTCAAGTAAAAATGCGGCCTCCGGACTTTGAACAATATTTTCCTTTATTGACCTTGTTTCTGACCCAATATGACCCATATTCGAACTTGACCTAGATATAATTCAGACAAACATTCTGACCAAATTTCAAGCTGCTGTAGCAAATAATGCGTCTTTTACAGAGTTAACAAGATGTTCCTTCAATTTGGCCTAGTGATCTAGTTTCTGACCCAATATGACCCTTGATCGAACTTGACTTACATATGAATGATCAAGAAAAACATTCTGATAAAGTTTCATCATGCTCAAGTTAAAAATGCCGTATGAAGAGTGTTAACAAGATTACCCTTCAATTTGGCCTTGTGACCTAGTTTTAACCCGGCATGACCCATATTCGAACTTGGCCTAGATATCATTTAGACAAACATTCTGACCAAATTTCAAGCTGCTGAAGCAAAAAATGCAGCTTCTACAGAGTTAACAAGATTTTGCCTAAATTTGACCTAGTGACCTACTTTTTGACCCGACTTGACCCATGTTCGAACTTGACCTACATATCATCAAGACAAACATTTTGATAAAGTTTCAACATGCTCAAGTTGAAAATGTGGCCTCCAGAGTGTTAACAAGATTTCGCTTCAATTTGACCTAGTGACCTCGTTTTTGACCTCATATGGCCCAGTTTCAAACTTGTCAATGTTGACGACGCACACCAGACGACGAACGACGGCCGGACGACGAACGACGGCCGGACGACGGACAAAAAGTGATCACAATAGCTCACCTTGCACTTCGTGCATAGGTGAGCTAAAAATAGAAAATCTCTATAATTGAATGGATAACCTATGACTAAAAGTTGAAAACATTGTGGCAAAAGATGAAATTGCTCGTTTTAAGCAATTTCTTCTTTTGTCACTATATTTTCACTTTATTTTCAAAAAGCCGTCTGCTGCAGAGGCGTCAGAAGACATCTATATGAGGAAAAGGGTTAAACTTGGAAAGTAAGCGGAAATGGTGATGCCCTTCCCCTTTTGTAATAAATTCAACTCTTTTTTTTGTGTGAGAATAAATTAATGATACATCTGGCTAGTATATAAAGTTACTGCAGTACAATACATTGATTTAAATAGGTGCAAACAATGAAAGGAAATCTGTTAAAAATGCCTTACATATCTAAGCTCTTTCCCACAAGCATTTGCATTTTGACACATATATGCCATGGATCACTTCTGAAAATATTGTGACATTTCTCATTTAGCCACATTTGTTTCAATTATATTTAAAACATATGTCCCCCCCAGTGCAGTTTGTCAATGATTGTAACACTGAAACCTTATCCTTGAACCAAAGTGGTTGTAACATGCACTCTGTACATCATCTCAGTATGGTAAACATTAGTGGTGTTATTTCAAAATCCCTCAAGCGGTTCAAAAGTTATTGAACGGACATGAAATATAGTCATATGACCTTTGACCTGTTATTGAGACCTTGACCTTGATTCAAAGTGGTTGTACATGCACTCTCACATTGCCTCAGTATGGTGAACCTTTCTGGCAAGCCATTTCAAAATCCTTCAAGGGGTTCAAAAAATATGTAGCGGATATGAGATTTAGTCATATGACCTAATTGCGATCTTGTAACATGCACATCGTCCCAATATGTTTTAGATTTGTGGCGAGTTATTTCAAAATCCTTCAAGCGGTTCAAAAGTCAAAGAGTAGACAAAAAATATAGTCATATGACCTTTCACCTCTATTTGTAAACTTGACCTTGAATCAAAGTGGTTATTACATGCGCTCTACACATAGTCTCAGTATGGTGAACAATTGTGGTTAGTTCTTTCAAAGTTCTTCAAATGGTTCAAGTTGCAAGTTGTATGAATTATTGTCGCTTAGAGATTATTTAAACCTCGGTCCCTGAGCAAACCGCGTCTGCACAGCTCGGTATATAAAAGCGCACTGATAATCTCATTTGAGACCGACAGTTTGTATGACGTAACAGAATTATATTTTCACTGATATCAATTTTCCATACTTTTCCATTTTCAAGCCGCTGACTGCAGATTATGTTGGATGTCGGACTTTTGACTATCTGCACAGGATGACTTATAAATGATAACATTGTGGCTAAGGAAGAATTAAAGTGCTCATTTTGAAAGAATTCTCCTTTATATTTTCAAATCTCTTTATCAATAATATTTTCATCTTTATTAATTATCCATATTTATGCCCGTATGCTTTGAGGTTTTCTGGCTGCAGATTTGTTGTATGCAGAAACTTTCACTCAGGTCCTCTCATTAATTACCAGATATGGCTCTTTTCCAGCCTTTCAAAGTATGAGAACCTTTACCCTTTTCCACATATAGACGCTTTCTGGCCATTCTGCAGCAGACAACTTTTGCATACTTTGTGGCAAATGGAGAAATTGCTCAAAACAAGTAATTTCTCCATTTGCCATAATGTTTTCAACTTTTCCCAGTAATTATACCTTCATTTTTAAAGATATTCCAAAGTTGTCTGCTGCAGGTTTGCTGTATGTGCGAAAGGGTTATATAACAAGAGCTGTCTTTAAGACCGCGTGGTCAGCATTTTTAGAGCATGACAATAAAACAAAACCTTTTGAAGTACAAGAGGTCCATCAGGCCCTGGATCGCTCACCTGAGAATGTGCTATTTAAGACTTGATAAGAAGGTCACTGAAAGAAAAATTTGAGAAACAAGACAAACATTCTGACAAAGTTTCAACTTGCTCAAAGTAAGAATGTGGCTTCCGGAGCTTTAACAATATTTTCTTTCAAGTCGAGCCCTGGTAGCTCAGTCGGTAGCGACGCGGGCTGTCAATCAAGGGGTTGTGTGTTCGAATCACGGCTCGGCCAACTTTCTTTCCGACGATTGACAAAAGTCAATGCGACATGCGTCATTCGTCTTCCACCAATGGGCTAAGTCTATGTGGAAAAGCAGCCAGTTGCTTGGGAAGATTGTTGTGTGGAGTACTGGTGTGAGAAAACTGGGAAATGCATGAGTAGGAGAACTGTCCGCCGTGATATAACTGAGAAATTGTTAAAAATGGCGTTAAACCCCAATCAATCAATCAATCAATCAATCAATTTCAAGTTGGCCTAGTGAACTAGTTTTTAACCAAATATGACCCATATTCGAACGTGGCCAAGATATCATTAAGAGAAACATTCTGACCAAATTTGAAGATACTGAAGCAAAACAAGATTTTCCTTCAATTTGGCATAGTGACCTAGTTTTTAACATTTGTATCATTTTGCATTGATCTGCAAGCAGATTTTTAGCTACATGTGTCATAAATTCCAAAAGTTTGTGAGTTGTTCTGCGGCAGGGCTCAGATGTTGATAAACCCTTTCCCACATAGATGCTTTTTGATGCCTATGCAGCAGTAAACTTTTGATATCCTTTTCAATAATTATACTTTCATACATGTATAGAGTTTCTTTATAATTTTGCCTAAATGTTTTCAAAGTCATCTGCTGCAGAGGGTTAAAACAGCAATTTTAAGTTTCCTGATTTAAAACCCTCTCTTAATGTTGAAAACGGCGTAAAACCCCAATCAAATAAATTACAACCTTCTCCGAAGCTAATATCATCAAAGCAGAAAAAAACTTAAAAAATCATTTCAGATAAATTGTTAAGGAAAAATCTATCAATAAAACAAGTCTATCAAAATGTAAGATAAAGTGCATAATGTGTATTAACCCTTTCCCTCATATAGATGCTTGCTGACGCCTCCAAAAGACGATTTTTTAAAAACATAGTGAAAAAAGAAGAAATTGCTCAAAACTAGCAATTTCACCTTCTGCTACAATGTTTTCCACTTTTAGTCACAGGTTAACCATTCAATCATAGAGATATACTATTTTTAGACAAAATTCGTTCAAAGTCGTCTGCTGCAAAATTGTTGTATGAGGGAAAGGGGTAATAACTCACAAATTTCAGCTTTGAATTTGCCGTTTCCCACTTGCAGTCACATTTTGATGCATCTGAAGTCCAGAGGTCCTTTTGAAAACATTATAATGTCAAAACAAGAAATTGCTCCTTTCAACTCTATTCAATGATGATTGTTTGTTTTATTGGAGTTTTAAGCCGTTTTCAACATTGTTTCAGTTATATCACGGAGACAGTTCACTTTATTCATGATCCCCGGGTAAACAAACCAGTTTATTCATGATCCCTGTGTAAACAAACCAGTTACAACTAGGTTAGGAAATGTGCCTTACCCAAGGGCACTACACCATGAGCGGCACACCACAACAGGGGATCGAGCCTGGGACACCGGGTTACAAATCCCCGACGCTAACCACTCAACAACGGAGGATTCCCTTCAATAATGATACTTTCAATAACATAGATAATCTCTTTCTTAGTCTTCGGCTGCTTTTTGTATGTCTATACTGTTGATTGTACTTTTAGGATTGTTCGCTTTGAAAACGTCTGCAGGAAAATAAATCTGCAGCAGCCGACTTTGAAAACATACTCGTTAAAATATGGAAATTCTCATTAAATGAAAGTTTAATCATTGAATAGAGTTGAAAACATTGTTGCAAAAGGTGAAATTGCTCACTTTGCCATAATGTTTTCAAATTGTATCTGCTGCAGAGACGTCAGAAAGCATTTCTAATGTCTGACGCCTCTGCAGCAGACGACTTTTTGAAAACATAGTGACAAAAGAAGAAATTACTCAAAACAAGCAATTTCTCCTTTTGCCACAATGTTTTCCACTTTTAGACATAGGTTATCCATTCAATTATAGATATTTTCTATTTTTAAGTAAAAAAGACATGAATGATGCCTCTGATATATAGAAGGTAACTATAGCTTGATTGTGCAAATTGATTGCTTACTACACCCGTTTAACCCTTTCCCACATACCGCATACAACAAATCCGCAGCAGACGACTTAGAAAACATAGTGATCAAAACCTGAAAAATCTCCATAAAAGATGGCCTAATTGTTAAATAAAATTGAAAACATTGTGGCCAAAGGAGAAATTGCTCATCATGATCAATTTTACCCTTGGCCACAATGTTTACAAAAGTCGCCTGCTGCTATTGCGTCAAAATGCATCTGCAGTTGGGAAAGGGTTAAAATATCCTTAATTCAGAGTGCCAGTCATATATAAAGCATTGAAGACATTATGGGAAAGGGTTAGCCTATTTCTCTTTCTGTTGTAACATCATTAACCCTTTCCCTCATATAGACGCTTTCTGACGCCTCTGCAGCAGACGGCTTTTTGAAAACATAGTGACAAAAGAAGAAATTGCACAAAACGTGCAATTTCTCCTTAAATTGCCACAATGTTTTCTACTTTTTGTCATAGGTTATCCATTCAATTATGGAGATTTTCTATTTTTTGACAAAATATGTTCAAAGTCGTCTGCTGCAGAATTGTCGTATGAGGGAAAGTGTTAAAGGTTGTCCGTATCAGGAAAAATATAGTAGCTGCGCGAGTTTTAGTTTTATGGCCAAGAAAACAAATTAACAGTTGCACTTTACGAGAATATTATCAAACATTATCAAATTCCACAATAAAATCCAGGTGATGCTTCCTTTTGATTAAACAGAGGCTTTCAAATGCCTCTGCAGCAGAAGACTTTTGACAACATTGTGGAAAAGGGAATAATTTTGCTCATAACAAGCAATATCCCCTTTTACCACAGTGTTATAAGATTTATCCAATAATTTTCTTTCATTTATTGAGTTTCCATATTTTTTACTAAATGTTTTCAAAGATGTCTCCTGCAGATTTGTTGTATTGTTTAAGTGATGACATATTCAACATGGTTTCAGTTTCCCAGAATGCACTGTGGTATTGGAAAATCTATGCAATTAAACTTGGATATGATTACCATGTTACCTACCATGTGATTAATCTATGCATCTTAACTTGGATATGATTACCATGTTACCTACCATGTGATTAATCTATGCATCTAAACTTGAATACAAGAGAAAGTTGATGCAATGCATCAATGTCGCCGGATATCCATAGTGCAGTTATGCATAACACTAACATTATAGTAGTTGAATAAACAGTTATCAACTGAGAGGCATATTGGAACATCAGGGGTGGGGTCAAGTGAAAATGTATCATAACTTGCATTGTTTTGTCAACGAGGTAAATGATAATTGAAGCCTTTCATTGTTTATGATCAATCTCCATTCCAAAGTAGGTTGACTAGACACACAACCAACTAATTATTGATCATAAACAGTAATGGAAATGAGAAATCTTGCCAATCATTAGTCTTAGTATGTATACAGTGCTTTCATTAAGGAATAATTATAAGATTTGTGAATTCCACATACACTTTTCAAGATGTTTGTCAGAATATTTGAATTTTATTATTTTTCAATAAAACCACAAAACAGACAATTTAGGATTTGCATGCAATAGCACATCATTTTACCTTTCCTCTATTAAAGTCAACAGTGGACACCTTTGCAGCAATATACTTTTAAAACAATGAGTTTTGAGTTTTTCTCAAAATGATATTAGCTTGGCATCCTAATTATATCATACTTTAACAAATGTTGAAATGTAGTCCAATATTTATAAATTAGACCACATTCGAAATATAATATCAACTAAACAGTTAAATCTCATTGAAATTGTTGTATAATTTAAACTTAATTTCGAACATAAACTGAGCCCTACAACATGTTAATTTATTTTAATTCTTTCCTTCCTTTTTTATAATGAAAATAACAAAACTACTCATGTTTTAAAATTATATTATGATGAGCGCCCTTGTGTCAATGATCCATAACAATATGCAGATCGGAAGCAATATGCCTTTAGGGAATTAAATGACACATTTAAAATTGTCAAGGACGAAATAATTTTGTACGAAAGACCCGATTCTTTCTTATTCGCAGAGGTGTCGTTCAAAGTAATTTTTCTATTAAAACTAGTTTTTATCTCGGTTTGTTCTTTTCTTCATTTGTTTCGAACCAAATAAACATTTTAAATCACCTACGATTTACTATTTGTAAGTGAGGGTAAAGAGACGGCTCTCTGCAAAGGAGATTGATCTACGCAGTTGGTATTCGCGAGTCACGCTTCAAGCAGGTGCGCGTATGTAAACAAACTAGAACTATCACTGAATGTGATTAATACCCCCGAACGCCGCCCTGATAGGAAAGGTTGTGAAATATTTAGAAACCCCACCTTAAAAGGACAATGTTATGGATCGGGTTATTCTTGTTTTGTTCATTTTTGGATAACAAAGGGCAATAACTCTGTAATTATGTAAATTAGAGTTATGGTTCTTGTACACTGCACTTCCTCTGATTATGCTCTACCGTTGTATGTAGTTTTATTAGATTCCATCTGTTAGTTATTAAATAATTCTCCGGAAAAGAAAAAGTAACAAAGGGCAATAACTCTGTAATTATGTAAATAAGAGTTATGGTTCTTGTACACTGCACTTCCTCTCATTATGCTCTACCATTGTATGCAGTTTTATTAGATTCCACCGGTTAGTTAATAAGTAATTCTCTGGACAAGAAAAAGTAACAAAGGGCAATAACTCTGTATTTAGGTAAAATAGAGTTATGGTTCTTGTACACCGCACTTCCTCTCAATGTGTTGTATCATCCTATGAAGTTTTATTAAATTCCAACAATTAGTTTTTAGGTTATGCTCCGGACAAGACTCTACAAGTAAGAAAAAGTAACAAAGGGCAATAACTCTGTAATTATGTAAATTAGAGTTATGGTTCTTGTACACTGCACTCCTCTGATTATGCTCTACCATTGTATGTAGGTTTATTAGATTCCATCTGTTAGTTATTAGGTAATTTTCCGGACAAGAAAAAGTAACAAAGGGCAATAACTCTGTATTTAGGTAAAATAGAGTTATTGTTCCTGTACACCGCACTTCCTCTCAATGTGTTGTATCATCCTATGAAGTTTTATTAAATTCCAACAATTAGTTTTTAAGTTATGCTCCGGACAAGACTCTACGAACAAGAAAAAGTAACAAAGGGCAATAACTCTGTAATTATGTAAATTAGAGTTATGGTTCGTGTACACTGCACTTCCTCTTATTATGCTCTACCATTGTATGCAGTCTTATTAGATTCCATCTGTTAGTAATTAAGTAATTCTCCGGACAAGAAAAAGTAACAAAGGGCAATAACTCTGTATTTAGGTAAAATAGAGTTATGGTTCCTGTACACCGCACTTCCTCTCAATGTGTTGTATCATCCTATGAAGTTTTATTAAATTCCAACAATTAGTTTTAAAGTTATGCTCCGGACAAGACTCTACGAACAAGAAAAAGTAACAAAGGGCAATAACTCTGTAATTATGTAAATTAGAGTTATGGTTCGTGTACACTGCACTTCCTCTGATTATGCTCTACCATTGTATGCAGTCTTATTAGATTCCATCTGTTAGTTATTAAGTAATTCTCCGGACAAGAAAAAGTAACAAAGGGCAATAACTCTGTATTTAGATAAAATAGAGTTATGGTTCTTGTACACTGCACTTCCTCTCAATGTGTTGTATCATCCTATGAAGTTTTATTAAATTCCAACAATTAGTTTTAAAGTTATGCTCCGGACAAGACTCAACGAACAAGAAAAAGTAACAAAGGGCAATAACTCTGTAATTATGTAAAGTAGAGTTATGGTTCTTGTACACTGCACTTCCTCTGATTATGCTCTACCATTGTATGTAGTTTTATTAGATTCCATCTGTTAGTTATTCAGTAATTTTCCGGACAAGAAAAAGTAACAAAGGGCAATAACTCTGTATTTAGGTAAAATAGAGTTATGGTTCCTGTACACCGCACTTCCTCTCAATGTGTTGTATCATCCTATGATGTTTTATTAAATTCCAACAATTAGTTATAAAGTTATGCTCCGGACAAGACTCTACGAACAAGAAAAAGTAACAAAGGGCAATAACTCTGTAATTATGTAAATTAGAGTTATGGTTCTTGTACACTGCACTTCCTCACATTATGCTCTACCATTGTATGTAGTTTTATTAGATTCCATCTGTTAGTTATTAAGTAATTCTCCGGACAAGAAAAAGTAACAAAGGGCAATAACTCTGTATTTAGATAAAAATAGAGTTATGGTTCCTGTACACCACACTTCGTCTCAATGTGTTGTATCATCCTATGAAGTTTTATTAAATTTCAACAATTTGTTTTAAAGTTATGCTCCGGACAAGACTCTACGAATAAGAAAAAGTAACAAAGGGCTATAACTCTGTAATTATGTAAATTAGAGTTATGGTTCTTGTATACTGCACTTCCGCTGATTATGCTCTACCATTGTATGTAGTTTTATTAGATTCCATCTGTTAGTTATTAAGTAATTCTCCGGACAAGAAAAAGTAACAAATGGCAATAACTCTGTATTTAGGTAAAATAGAGTTATGGTTCCTGTACACCGCACTTCCTCTCAATGTGTTGTATCATCCTATGAAGTTTTATTAAATTCCAACAATTACTTTTAAAGTTATGCTCCGGACAAGGAAAATCGCAACGGACCAACCGACCGACCGACCGACCGACCGACCAACCGACCGACCGACCGACCGACCAACCACAGGGTGACTCCAATATACCCCCTCTAAACTTCGTTTATCGGGGGTATAATTAGACTGCGACGTAAAGGTTTGTAGTCATCGCCTTTTGAGTACATGTAGTATATAGTGTAAAGATAAAGTATACCAGTCTAGCTAATAGGGACTGTTTTGTCTTCGTTAATAAAACAACAAAACATAAATGCGAGTCAAAATAAAGAAACTGAAAATACCTAAAACATCGGAATATTTATTTCATTTTAGATGTGTCATTACTTAGTGTTTTTAAACAAACACAATTGTAATATGTTCAAGACATCTAAATGTGTTTCTTTCTAATAATAATCCCCCCTCCCATGTGATTTCCGAAAACCTATTAAAAATAGAAGTCGCGGGCTTCTGCCCGGCGACTAATGATTACTATATTAATTTACCATGTGATTAATCTATGCATCTAAACTTCCTGTACGAAAACTCTGAGCCAATTCTGTACAGAGTCTATACCAATTCTGGGCAGAATGCATACAGAATTCCCGTTTTCTGTACAGAACAAGAGAAAGTTGATGCAACGCATCAATGTCGCCGGAAATGCATGCTGCAGTTATGCATAACACTAACGAAGTGAATGATAATTGAAGCCCTTCATTGTTTATGATCAATCTCCATTCCAAAGTAGGTTGACCATACACACAGCCAACTAATTATTGATCATACACAGTAATGGAAATGAGTAATCTTGACAATCATTAGTCTTAGTATGTATACAGTGCTTTCATTAAGGAATAATTATAAGATTTGTGAATTCCACATACACTTTTCAAGATGTTTGTCAGAATATTTGAATTTTATCATTTATCAATAAAACCACAAAACAGACACTTTAAGATTTGCATGCAATAGCACGTCATTTTATGTTTCCCCTATTAAAGTCAACATTGGACACCTTTGCAGCAATCTACTTTTAAAACAATGAGTTAAGGGTTAAATCGCTGAAGACATGAGTTTTCTCTTTTTTCTTAAAATGATATTAGCTTGGCATCCTAATTATATCATACTTTAACAAATGATGAAATGTAGTCCAATATTTATAAATAAGACCACTTTCGAAATATAATATCAGCTAAACAGTTAAATCTCATTGAAATTGTTGTATAATTTAAACTTAATTTCGAACATAAACTGAGCCCTACAACATGTTAATTTATTGTAATTCTTTCCTTCCTTTTTTTTATAATGAAAATAACAATATACTCATGTTTTATAATTATATTATGATGAGCGCCCTTGTGTCAATGATGCATAACAATATGCAGATCGGAAGCAATATGCCTTTAGGGAATTTAATGACACATTTAAAATTGTCAAGGACGAAATAATTGTGTACGAAAGACCCGATTCGTGACCTACATTCTTCTTCCCAGAGGTGTCGTTCTTGAAACTCTCTTTATAGGCAGAGAGTGTTCGTTCAAAGTCATTTTTCTATTAAAACCAGTTTTATCTCAGTTTGTTCTTTTCTTCAATTGTTTCGAAATAAACATTTTAAATCACCTATAATTTACTATTTGTAAGTGAGTGTAAAGAGCGGCTCTCTGCAAAGGAGATTGATCTACGCAGTTGGTATTCGCGAGTCACGCGATCAACAGTTTTAGCTTAGAAACAGTTCATATTTTAGATATACATGGATGAACATTATAAAATGAATTCCTCACAAATCAAGACATCTCTTTGAACATGAAAATAACATTCAGTAAGTTAAGATTGCTATTTTAAAGGAGAATTCGACGTGATTTTTACTTGATATTGACACATAACAGTCTGCTTGCTGCAAGTCTCATAGGAACGGTTTTGTCTTCGTAAATAAAACCCAAAAAAAGAGACGCGAGTCAAAATAAAGAAACTACTAATACTTAAAACATCGGAATATTTATTTCATTTTAGATGTGTCATAACTAAGTGTTTTTAAACAAACGCAATTGTAATATGTTCAAGACATTTAAATTTGTTTTTTTCTAATAATAACTCCTCCTCCCATGTGATTTCCGAAAACCTATTAAAAATAGAAGTCGCGGGCTTCTGCCCGGCGACTAATAAACACAGACACAGAATCTGATATAAATTCTGTACAGACTTTTTGCTTTTTTCTGTACAGAATCTTACTGAACCAGATTTTTGTCTGTACAGATTATTGTATCAGACAGATTTTTCGCACTTAGAAAAATAAGCGAACCAGAAAAAATGGACTTAGAAAAACCACGAACCAGAATAATTGGACTTAGAAAATTTCTTAAATCATGCGTTTTTTTTTAAATATTGAGGGACATAGATAAGCAACTCCATCTGTAAACCTGTTGTTATCTGGTTAAAATATGACATGGAAAAATAAAATTGTCCAAATTTTCACATTGTGTAGCAATTAATTAAACTTTGAAGTCACATTTGGAACATAAAAAAACCATACGTATTTTGAAAGCTAAAACTATTATCAAAAAGTGTAGTGTATCAAAATATTGTTATCCAAACATAACAATGTTTAAACTTCCAGAAATATCTTTGTTATTTTCATATCTCATTTTTCATTTTCATTTCAATAGTAGTATTAAATATTGGGACGGATGATATTTTAGTGGGTTACACTTACGAACGTGTGTTTATAACGGTCACATTGACATCCTGTCAGAGAATGAATGCTAGAATTTAAATGATCCGTGATTCTGTGAACTTGGCCGTGCGGTGATAGCATCATAAATACCAGGTATGTTTTTTACGATCAATATCAAGTTAAACCTTATAATCTGAGCTTTATTTTAATATACAAATTATTGAAATCGTCCTGAAATTGACGTACACAAAGCAATTATTCTAGTTCCGAGTCACTTTCGCTAGGTTGGTCGCCATTTGCATTAATTTGGTTGTCAAAAGTGACAAATCGGTTTTAAAGTCCGATTAATTCAATAAATACCTCAAAATAATACGTGTCGAAACAGTAATATATTACTATTGCAAGAAATATTATCTTTCTAATGAAATTTATACTTTATTAATCTTCAAAAGGTAAATTTTCACGATCTCCCTACTGTGTTTTTTCTTGGCGAAATCCGTCAGCGTAATATCCCAAATCTTGATTATAGTTTTTGGTTAATAATTCTAATAGATATGATTATTTGTTGAAAAATACCTATGTAATATAATCTTACGTTATTCTGTTCTTATATCCAATATCTTCAAAAGTTTACATGTTTTTCTAAACCGGAAATCGAGAGAGCACCTACAACTAGCAAAGTACGCGGACAAATCCATTTTCGGATAGTGCATGATACAATCTATTTTTTTACAGTAGGATTTATTTGAGGTGTTTTGTCAGTTAACCATTTCCCACACAAAACAAATCTGCAGCAAACTCCTTTGTCTATGCAAAACTATCTTAAATCTTCAAAAATGAAACTTTAAATGGGAAAGGAGTACCTGTATTTTGATTAAATAAATAGCAATTTTTTTTAGTTATTTTTTAAATTCCAGATGCTGTCTGTTACGTACATTATTGTTGGCATGCACTTGCATAATGGATCAAGCAAGAAATCCTGGGCAAGCAAGAAAAGAGAAACAGGACCTTGAGAAACAAAGTGTCTACAGTTTATTATTTAAAACAATTTATGAAATTGAATAATTATACCCCCTTCGAAGAATTCAATATAATTTTACATGAAGCTTCTATACCAACAGGAGATGTGCATATCCTAAAGGACTTACAATTGCATGTTATTTTACAGAGCTATGGCCCTTTTACTTAAGTTATGGTGTAGGTCAAGGTGCTGCTTTGGGGATATTTATCATCTTCAGTGATAGTTCTAGTTATCTTTGTAAATTAAACATTTATTATTTGTTATATTGTTGTTTAAAAGAAAATATCTCATTTGATATTGAAAATGTTTGCTTTAAACTTAAATAAACTAGAACTATCACTGAATGTGATTAATACCCCCGAACGCCACCCTGATAGGAAAGGTTGTGAACTATTTAGAAATCCCACCTTAAAAGGACAATGTTATGGATCGGGTTATTCTTGTTTTGTTCATTTTTGGATAACAAAGGGCAATAACTCTGTAATTATGTAAATTAGAGTTATGGTTCTTGTACACTGCACTTCCTCTCATTACCATTGTATGCAGTTTTATTAGATTCCATCGGTTAGTTATTAAGTAATTCTCCGGACAAGAAAAAGTAACAAAGGTCAATAACTCTGTATATAGGTAAAATAGAGTTATGGTTCCTGTACACCGCACTTTCTCTTAATGCGTTGTATCATCCTATGAAGTTTTAATAAATTTCAAGAATTAGTTTTAAAGTTATGCTCCGGACAAGACTCTACAAACAAGAAAAAGTAACAAAGGGCAATAACTCTGTAATTATGTAAAGTAGAGTTATGGTTTTTGTACACTGCACTTCCTCTGATTATGCTCTAACATTGTATGTAGTTTTATTAGATTCCATCTGTTAGTTATTAAGTAATTCTCCGGACAAGAAAAAGTAACAAAGGGCAATAACTCTGTATTTAGGTAAAATAGAGTTATGGTTCCTGTACACCGCAATTCCTCTCAATGTGTTGTATCATCCTATGAAGTTTTATTAAATTCCAACAATTAGTTTTAAAGTTATGCTCCGGACAAGACTCTACGAACAAGAAAAAGTAACAAAGGGCAATAACTCTGTAATTATGTAAAGTAGAGTTATGGTTCTTGTACACTGCACTTCCTCTGATTATGCCCTACCATTGTATGTAGTTTTATTAGATTCCATCTGTTAGTTATTAAGTAATTTTCCGGACAAGAAAAAGTAACAAAGGGCAATAACTCTGTATTTAGGTAAAATAGAGTTATGGTTCTTGTACACCGCACTTCCTCTCAATGTGTTGTATCATCCTAAGATGTTTTATTAAATTCCAACAATAAGTTTTAAAGTTATGCTCCGGACAAGACTCTACGAACAAGAAAAAGAAACAAAGGGCAATAACTCTGTAATTATGTAAATTAGAGTTATGGTTCTTGTATATGCATTTTCTCTGATTAAGCTCTACCATTGTATGTAGTTTTATTAGATTTCATCTGTTAGTTATTAAGTAATTCTCCGGACAAGAAAAAGTAACAAAGGGCAATTAATCTGTATTTAGATAAAATAGAGTTATGGTTCTTGTACACCGCACTTCCTCTCAATGTGTTTTATCATCCTATGAAGTTTTATTAAATTCCAACAATTAGTTTTAAAGTTATGCTCCGGACAAGGAAAATCGCAACGGACCAACCGACCGACCGACCGACCAACCGACCGACCAACCACAGGGTGACTCCAATATACCCCCTCTAAACTTCGTTTATCGGGGGTATAAATATTATATTACTTACACCTTCTTTTTTTTTTTGCGAATTTTCATTGAGAAATTTATCCTTTTGTCACTATGTTTTCAATTATGTCCAATAGTTGAATATCTTTGAAAAACATTGTTGCAGAAGGAGAAATTGCTTGTTTCAAACGATCCCTCCTTTTTCAACAATGTTATCACAGGTTTTCTATTGAAAATGTGTCTTCAAGTGGGAAAGGGAATATTACTACACAATTTTAGTATTTTTCTTCCATACAGATTTGTTTCTGGCCAGAATTTTTCTGCGCCCAGAATTTTTTCTGCACCGATTTATTTTCTGCCTAATTTAAATATTTCGCGAAATTCTGTACAGATTTTGCACTTTGTCTCCATTTGAAAAATCTATTTATAGAATCTGGTTCAACTCTGTCTCAATGAACCAGATTTTTTTCTGTGCAGAGACTGCTTCACAGTTTCTGTATTTTATTCTGTACAGAATCTGGTTCTAGTCTGCCCAGACTATTTCGTACAGGTTGGATATGATTACCATGTTACCATGTGATTAATCTATGCATTTAAACTTGGATATGATTACTATGTTACCATGTGATTAATCTATGCATCTAAACTTGGATATGATTACTATGTTACCATGTGATTATATGTAATCTATGCATCTTAACTTGGATATGATTACCATGTTACCATGTGAATAATCTATGCATCTTAACTTGGATACAATTAAAATGTGATTAATATATGCATCTAAACTTGTATATGATTACCATGTTACCATGTGATTAATCTATGCATTTAAACTTGGATATGATTACCATATTATCATGTGAATAATCGATGCATCTAAACTTAGATATGATTACCATGTTACCATGTGATTAATCTATGCATCTTAACTTGGATATGATTACCATGGTACCATGCGATTAATCTATGCATCTGAACTTGGATATGATTACCATGTTATTAATCTATGCATCTAAACTTGGATATGATTACTATATTACCATGTGATTAATCTATGCATCTAAACTTGGACATGATTACCATGTTACCATGTGATGAATCTATGCATCTTAACTTGGATATGATTACTATATTACCATGTGATTAATCTAAGCATCTAAACTTGAATATGATTACCATGTGATGAATATATGCATCTTAACTTGGATTTGATTACTATATTACCATGTGAATAATCTAAGCATCTAAACTTGGATATGATTACCATGTTACCATGTGATGAATCTATGTATCTAAGCTTGGATATGATTACCAAGTTACCATGTGATGAATCTATGTATCTAAGCTTGGAAATGATTACCAAGTTACCATATATCTAAACTTGGATATGATAACCATGTTACCATGTGATTGTTCTATGCATCTAAACTTGGATATGATTACCATGTGATTAATCTATGCATATATCTAAACTTGGATATGATTACCATGTTACCATGTGATTATTCTATGTATCTAAGCTTGGATATGATTACCGAGTTACCAGGTGATTAATCTATGCATATATCTAAACTTGGATATGATTACTATGTTACCATGTGATTATTCTATGCATCTAAACTTGGATATATATGATTACCATGTTACCATGTGATGAATCTATGCATAGCTATACACTTGGATATGATTACCATGTTACCCTGTGATTAATCTAAGCATCTAAATTTTGATATGATTACCATATTACCATTTGATTAATCTATGCATCTTAGTTTGGATATGATTACTATGTTATCATGTTACCATATGTGTATAATCTAAGCATCTAAACTTGGATATGATTACCATATTACCATGTGATTAATCTATGCATCTAAACTTGGATATGATTACCATGTGATGAATCTATGCATCTAAATTTGGATATGATTACCATGTTACCATGTGATTAATTTATGCATCTAAACTTGGATATGATTACCATGTGATCAATCTATGCATCTAAACTTGGATATGATTACCATGTTACCATGTGATTAATCTATGCATCTAAACTTTGATATGATAACCATGGTACCATGGGATGAATCTATGCATCTAAACTTGGATATGATTACCATGTGATGAATCCATGCTTCGAAACTTGGATATGATTACCATGTTACCATGTGATTAATCTATGCATTTAAACTTGGATATGATTACCATGTGATGAATCTATGCTTCTAAACTTGGATATGATTACCATGTTACCATGTGATTAATCTATGCATCTAAACTAGGATATGATTACCATGTGATTAATCTATGCATCTAAACTTGGATATGATTACCATTTTACCATGTGATTAATCTAAGCATCTAAACTTGGATATGATTAGCATGTTACCACTTGATTAATCTAAGCAGCTAAACTTGGATATGATTACTATGTTACAATGTGATTAATCTATGCATCTAAACTTGGATATGATTACCATTTTACCATGTGATTAATCTAAGCATACAAACTTAGATATGATTACCATGTTACCATGTGATTGGTTATAGTGTCTCACAGACCTTGCTAATTTCAACTTTCATGAATGCTTTTAAAGATATCAAACAAGGTTAATTGGTCATGAATTGTACCACTATTTTGGGGGAAAATTCAGGGTAAAGAGAAAAGAAAACGCTACGTTGGCCAGAATTGTGATCCCCATCCAATTTACCTATCATAAAATTGCAAACTGTTCATAATTTTGAATGGGTCTGTTATTTGGTACCTAGGAGAAGAATGGCTGTTACATCAACACAACAGCTCGTGATCTCCAAGAAGAATGGCTGTTACATCAACACAACAGCTCATGATCCCCGAGAAGAATGGCTGCTACATCAAAATAGCAGCTCAAGATCCCCAAGAAGAATGGCTGTAAAATCAACACAATACCTCATTATCCCTGAGAAGAAGGCTGTTACATCATCACAACAGCTTGTGATCCCTGAGAAGAATGGCTGTTACATCAACACAACAACTTGTGATCCCTGAGAAGAATGGCTGTTACATCAACACAACAGCTTGTGATCCCCAAGAAGAATGGCTGTTTCATCAACACAACAGCTTTTGATCCCTGAGAAAAATGGCTGTTACATCAACACAACAGCTCGTGATCCCTGAGAAGAATGGCTGTTACATCAACACAACAGCTCATGATCCTTGAGAAGAATGGCTGTTACATCAACACAACAGCTTGTGATCCCCGAGAAGAATGGCTGTTACATCAACACAACAACTCGTGATCCCCGAGAAGAATGGATGTTACATCAACACAACAGCTCATGATCCCTGAGAAGAATGGCTGTTACATCAACACAACAGCTCGTGATCCCCGAGAAGAATGGCTGTTACATCAACACAACAGTTTGTGATCCCTGAGAAGAATGGCTGTTACATCAACACAACAGCTCATGATCCCTGAGAAGAACAGCTGTTACATCAACTCAACAGCTTGTGATCCCGGAGAAGAATGGCTGTTACATCAACACAACAGCTCATGATTCCCGAGAAGAATGCCTGTTTCATCAACACAACAGCTTGTGATCCCCGAGAAGAATGGCTGTTACATTAATACAAGAGCTCCTGATCTCTGAGAAGAATGGCTGTTACATCAACGCAACACCTCGGGATCCCAGAGAAGAATGGCTGTTACATCAACACAACAGCTCATGATCCCAGAGAAGAATGGCTGTTACATCAACACAACAGCTCATGATCCCTGAGAAGAATGGCTGTTACATCAACCCAACAGCTCGTGATCCCAGAGAAGAATGGCTGTTACATTAACACAACAGCTCATGATCCCTGAGAAGAATGGCTGTTACATCAACACAACAGCTCATGATCCCTGAGAAGAATGGCTGTTACATCAACACAACAGCTCATGATCCCTGAGAAGAATGGCTGTTACATCAACACAACAGCTCATGATCCCCGGCTGACTAACCAGTACTACTCATCTAAGAAATGTGCCTGGATAAACATCCATAATGCCTGGTAATTAACCTTTGACCTGAAATTGTGACCTGTCAATCCAATAGAGAGAAAAACAAGAGGTCCATGATGGCTCTAGATGGCTCAACCGCATAGTCAAACATAACAACTCATTTTGATGTCAGGTAAGTTACCAGTAGAGTCGTAATAAGTATTTCCTTTGATTTGGCCGCCAGTGACCTAGTTCTTTACCATGTAAGATCCATGTTCAAACCTAGCCTAGATATCATCAAAACACCCATTCTGACAAAATTTAAGCATGTTGAAATTTAAAATACGACTGAACACAGGTGAGCTAAAAAAGCAAATTCTCATCTTGAGTATTTTCAGTCCGGTGAGCTAAAACTTATCATGCTTTGGAATGCAAGGATATTACTAGTAGTACATAGATAGTAGCAAAAGTTTAGATTTTTTTTTTTTTTTTTTCAGCTGCATTTATCAATTTGAATTCCATAGAATGCACTGCTAGAAGATTACATTTAGTACAAGGATAACGTTAACAGTTGTGTTTTCCAGCTGTGTTTATCAATTAGAATTCCATAGAATGCACTGTTAGAACATTATTTTTAGTACAAGGGTAATGTTAACAGTTGTTTTTTCCAGCTGCATTTATCAGTATGAACTTCTGAAGTCTAAAATAAAACGCAGGTGGTCATGAAACCTACAAGATGCATGTTGTATCACATTTCTAAGTTGTTTACCCTTTTCCTGCTGTGGGTGACTTAACCCTTTCCCTGCTGTTGGTGACTTAACCCTTTCCCTGCTGCTGGTGACTTAACCCTTTCCCTGCTGTGGGTGAATTAACCCTTTCCCTGCTGTGGGTGAATTAACCCTTTCCCTGCTGTGGGTGAATTAACCCTTTCCCTCATGTGGGTGACTTAACCCTTTCCCTGCTGTGGGTGAATTAACCCTTTCCCTACTGTGGGTGACTTAACCCTTTCCCTCCTGTGGGTGAATTAACCCTTTCCCTCCTGTGGGTGAATCAACCCATTCCCTACTGTGGGTGACTTAACCCTTTCCCTGCTGTGGGTGACTTAACCCTTTCCCTGCTGTGGATGAATTAACCCTTTCCCTGTTGTGGGTGACTTAACCCTTTCCCTACTGTGGGTTACTTAACCCTTTCCCTGCTGTGGATGACTTAACCCTTTCCCTGCAGTGGGTGAATTAACCCTTTTCCTGCTGTGGGTTACTTAACCCTTTCCCTGCTGTGGGTGAATTAACCCTTTACTTGATGTGGGTGACTTAACCCTTTCCCTGCTGTGGGTGACTTAACTCTTTTCCTGATGTGGGTGAATTAAACCTTTCCCACATACAACACATCTGTGGCAGATGAATTTGAAATAAATCCTGAAAGGCAAAAATGCGGAAAATCTTCATTAAATGAAAATTGATCATGGAATTCAGTTGAAAACTTTGTGATTAAGGGAGAAATTGTTCAGAATGTGCAGTCTAATCTTGGTTTACATTGTTCACCAATCATTCACATTTGTGGAGTATAATCTTGGTTTACAATGTACACAGATCATTCATATTTGTGGAGTATAAGCTTGGTTTACATTGTACACAGCTCATTCATATTTGTGGAGTCTTATCTTGGTTTACATTGTACACCAATCATTCATATTTGTTGAGTGTAATCTTGGTTTACATTGTACACAGATCATTCATATTTATGGAGTCTAATCTTGGTTTACAGTGTACACAGATCATTTATATTTGTGGAGTCAAGTCTTCGTTTTCATTGTACACAGAAAATTCATATTTCTGGAGTCCAATCTTGGTTTACATTGCACACAGATCATTCATATTTGTGGAGTCAAATCTTGGTTTACATTGTACACAGATCATTCATATTTGTAGAGTTTAATATTGGTTTACATTGTACACCAATCATCTATATTTGTGGAGTCAAATCTTGGTTTACATTGTACACAGATCATTTATATTTGTGGAGTCCAATCTTGGTTTACATTGTACATCAATCATTTATATTTATTGAGTCTAATCTTGGTTTACATTGTACACCAATCATTTATATTTATGAAGTCAAATCTTGGTTTACATTGTACATCAATCATTTATATTTATGGAGTCAAATCTTGGTTTACATTGTACACAGATCATTTATATTTGTGGAGTCAAATCTTGGTTTACATTGTACATCAATCATTTATATTCATGGAGTTTAATCTTGGTTTACATTGTACACCAATCATTTATATTTGTGAAGTCCAATCTTGGTTTACATTGTACACAGATCATTTATATTTGTGGAGTCCAATCTTGGTTTACATTGTACATCAATCATTTATATGTATGGAGTCTAATCTTGGTTTACATTGTACACCAATCATTTATATTTATGAAGTCAAATCTTGGTTTACATTGTACATCAATCATTTATATGTATGGAGTCTAATCTTGGTTTACATTGTACACCAATCATTTATATTTATGAAGTCCAATCTTGGTTTACATTGTACATAAATCATTTATATTTATGGAGTCCAATCTTGGTTTACATTGTACACAGATCATTTATATTTGTGGAGTCTAATCTTGGTTTACATTGTACATCAATCATTTATATTTATGGAGTTTAATCTTGGTTTACATTGTACACCAATCATTTATATTTGTGGAGTCTAATCTTGGTTTACATTGTACACAGATCATTCATATTTATGGAGTCAAATCTTGGTTTACATTGTACACAGATCATTTATATTTGTGGAGTCAAATCTTGGTTTACATTGTACATCAATCATTTATATTTGTGGAGTCCAATCTTGGTTTACATTGTACACCAATCATTTATATTTGTGAAGTCCAATCTTGGTTTACATTGTACACAGATCATTTATATTTGTGGAGTCCAATCTTGGTTTACATTGTACATAAATCATTTATATTTATGGAGTCTAATCTTGGTTTACATTGTACACCAATCATTTATATTTATGAAGGCAAATCTTGGTTTACATTGTACATCAATCATTTATATTTATGGAGTCAAATCTTGGTTTACATTGTACACAGATCATTTATATTTGTGGAGTCAAATCTTGGTTTACATTGTACATCAATCATTTATATTTATGGAGTTTAATCTTGGTTTACATTGTACACCAATCATTTATATTTGTGGAGTCTAATCTTGGTTTACATTGTACACAGGTCATTCATATTTATGGAGTCAAATCTTGGTTTACATTGTACATCAATCATTTATATTTGTGGAGTCCAATCTTGGTTTACATTGTACACCAATCATTTATATTTGTGAAGTCCAATCTTGGTTTACATTGTACACAGATCATTTATATTTGTGGAGTCTAATCTTGGTTTACATTGTACACAGATCATTTATATTTGTGGAGTCTAATCTTGGTTTACATTGTACACAGATCATTTATATTTGTGGAGTCTAATCTTTGTTAACATTGTTCACTTATCAGTCATCTATATTTATGTATAGTCTATTCCATAAATATGCAAAAACTTTACTTGTTAGAAGTGTCTGGTGATAAAATTTATTGTAGGAACTAAAATACTTTTCTTTTTTTTTATTTCTTTCACCTGTGAAAAAGAAGCAGGAATTGAACGAGTTAAGATATCGAGATCTAAATAGAGAATATCTTAACTTCATGATTCATACAGACTATTATTAATGATAAGACTTTTGAAAACATTGTAAGAAAAGGAGTAGTTCAAATTTATTTTGGACACTATTGAGTCTACAACCTTTCCTGTATGCAGTTGACCTCAATAAATGTAATTTATGAAGGCTGTTTCAGGTCATATTCAATAAGTAGCTATTTCAATCACATCAAATAATCTCTTGTTTTCCCCATAATATTTACAGAAGTGTTGACGACATTAAAATTAATTTATGTTCTCTCTTTTTCATGGAATGCAATATCAATTAATTAATTGTTTGGTTTTACGCCGCAACAATATCAAGGTGTTTCCTGGGTTAGTTACCAGTAATATTGGTCCATTTATCCTGACACCAGCCTTTCAGTTGTAATGCAAACCCAGCGCCCCTGAGTGCCCAGGAGTGCAGCCATTATTACCATTGTCAAAGTCTATGGTATGACCCGGCCGTCGATCGAGCCCACGACCTCCTGCTTCCATGGCTCTACTACTACATCATCAAGGCAGAATACAAAAGAATACAGTTTAAGATTAATTGGAGAAGAACCAACAGCTGTTAAATTAATCATTCCCCACATACAACAAAGCTGCAGCAGATGTGTTTGAAAAAACCTTGATAAAAAATCGAAAATATCCATAAATGTCAGTTTAATCATTAAATAGAGTTGAAAACATTGCGGCAAAAGGAGAAATTGCTCATTATGAGCGATATTTCCTTTTGCCACAATGTATTTCAAAGTCATCTGCTGAAGATTAGTGTCAAAATACGTCTGCATGAGTTAAATAAACAGAAGAGTGCATGTAACAACACTTGCATCTGTGATGGAAAAAACCGATAATATATGTTAATTAAATCCACCTTGCACCATCATGCACATTTTAATTCTATTTTATGCCCCCTAAATTGTAATTCCTTTTTTGCCCATCCCAAAAAAGACACTTTACAATAAATACTCCATTATTACTTCTGGCCCAGGGAGATAACATTATACAGTGTTCCTATTTCTCTTTATCAATTAACCCTTTTCCGACCTGCAGGTGCAGTCTGCTGCAGATGGTTTTTTAAAACATTGTGCCAAAAGGAGATATTGCTCATTAAGTATAAATACTCATTTTGCCACAATGTTTTACACTGTTTTTTGCTTATATGTTTTCAAAGTCGTCTTCTGCAATTCTGTTGTATGTGAAAAGGGTTAAAAACAACTAGAAACTGATATGGAAAATTGCTTTAGATTATAAGTATAAATATTGAAACTAGAGCTATCACTGAATGTGATTAATACAGCCGAACACTGCCTTGATAGGACAAGAAAAGTTGTGCTTTACCATAGAATGAAGTTTTATTAAATTCCATCCAGTAGTTTTCAAGTTATTCTCCGAACAAAAAAGAATTAACAAAGGGCAATGACCCTGCAGATAGCTAAAAAAGAATTATGGTTCTTGTACACTGCACTTCCTCTAATTGTGCTCTACCATTGTATGAAGTTTTATTTAATTCCATTTTGTAGTTTTAAAGTTATTCTCCGGACAAGAAATAGTAAGAAAGGGCAATAACTATGTAATTAGCTCAAATAGAGTAATGGTTCTCGCACACTGCACTTCCTCTCATTGTGCTCTACCATTGTATGAAGTTTTTTAAATTCCATTTAAATTTAATTTTCGGACAAGAAAATAGTAAGCAAGGGCAATCAAAGTCAATATTCTCCGGACAAGAAAAAACAAAGAAAGGGCAATAACTATGTAATTAGCTCAAAAAGATTTATGATTCTTGTACACTGCACTGCCTCTCATTGTACTTTACAATTGTATGAAGCTTTATTAGATTCCATCTTGTAGTTTTCAAGTTTTCTCCGGACTATAAAAAGTAACAAAGGGCAATAATTAACTCATTAACTAATTAGGCAAAATAGAGTTATGGTTCCTGTACTCTGCACTTCCTCTTACTGTGTTGTATCATCGTAAGAAGTTTTATTAAATTCCATCAAATGAGTAGTTTTCAAGTTATGCTCCGGACAAGGAAATTTGCAACGGACCGATCGACTGACCGACAAACCACAGGGTGACTACAAGGCTTAGAAAAAGAGGAGTCAACTTTTAGAGACATATGGTACATAATATTACATATAACATAAAACCCTGTATTGTAAAAGACTGCATGGTCTCTTCTAAATGAAATGAGTGGTACAGAGGTAGAGCGTTGGCTTCTTGTACCAAAGGTCCCGGGTTTAATCATTGCAATAGCTGTCTATGATGTTTTAACACGATGACGTTAACCGCGCCGGCGGATAAATGAGAACAAAATTATTTTTTGAAGACGCATGCATTTATAACTAAAGCGTCTAGATGATTACGATAAAAACGATTTGACAATGTCGATAAATAATAAATATTATCAGAAAAAACTACCATCAGCGCCTGAAAAAGGCAATAGAACGATCGATTTTGTATTTGGTAAGGCACAATTGGACACTATAGCAATGATACTGAGCAGCGTACAGAACCTTCACCAGGGCCAAGCTTGGAAACAGTTTTAACTGAACCCAACGATCCTCAAGAGTTAGGGTCCGTATCGCCTACATCTGAATCTCAAACCGTATCCCCTGCTACTCAAACTGACGATTCAGTGATCGAGACTAATCAGATTGCTACACCATTGTCTTAACAACTAAATGCAAGCCTTAAAAGAGACAACTGCTTATTATTAAGTTACATAGCTGTAATATTTAAATTCACAATTTAACACAACAACAACTATTTATCACAATTTCCCTGGTACCGGACCCATTCACAATTTAGGTAAAAAGATCGCTGCAATGGGAGACCACTTCAGTCTAATGAATTCATCTGAAATCCACTGGACAAAATTGTCTGCCCGGAAAGCTGAATCCGGGTGTATTTGGCCCAAAATTTATTCGGCCTGGTCTTTTTCGGTCCAAAGTTTATTCGGCCTGGTCTTTTTTGGTCCAAAATGTATTCGGCCTATCTTTTTTTAAATATATATTTTTTCGAAGTTTAGACACGCAATTTATTCATGATTGGGGAAATAATTAAAATTATCATTATTTTTATCTCAGTATTGTATTGGGAGTTTACCAATGTGGCGGTTTTTGGTAGGCTAGTAATGAAATCATAAAAATACTAATGTGAATCTTAACTCCGAAAACATTATGAACGCAAGTAAGGACGTTATTTTGTTGTTATTAACGATAATATTCTCAAACCAACACATAGTTCTCAAGAACTGTTTATTTGAGCTAGGGAGAACAATGAAAAATCATATTTAAAAAAATATAATAATGTTAATAGGCAAAGCCTCAGGAGTAGGTCGTTTGAAAGCAAGAACAATACTTAAAAGCAGTCAGTGTCAGTCCACAAACAAGGAAATAATTTGAAAAACATATTGAAAAAAACTGAACTTATCATGTATCCAAGTTTAATTAAATTCATTCATATATTTTATTGCATTAAAATATACTTGTTTCATAGCAAATACAAACAGATTAACATAACTAAGAGATTCTGGATTAACAGAAGAGAATTACATATTACATTATCGATTAATAGAAAAGAATTGCATAAACATTAAACCCGTCCGTTTTATCCCCCTCGTCGCACGTATATGAGTTGTATGTCATATATGCGAAAAGCACTGGCCAAGATCAGTCAGTATATATATACAGATTGATTTTTATCTGCACTTCCTACTTAATACTTCACAATCTTTCCTAAAATATACAAGCAATGTAAGATGAAAAGATATGTTTGTCGAGTTTGATTTAGAAACACGGCTACAAAAGAGTTAATTACTTTATCATCTATGCTCACAATGTTCTCAAAAGTTTGTAAGAATTAAAATTTGTAGGGCATTGATATATATTTCCAAATTGTGACAAAATACATATTAACATAATTAAGGGTATGTGTATTTACATAAGAGAATAACATATACATTTAACCCACACATGTGTCCCTAACTCCCTATCTAATCCCTTCACCACGTAAAGGCGATTAGAAGATCCCTCGCGACATATGCAGGTCAAGATTAACCTTCATATTTATACAGTCTGATCGAGTTCTGCACTTTGCGCTTGCTGTTTCATCTTTTGATGTATGTAGATCTTAGATCAGAATATTTGGAACAAATGAGTAAAAAATGATATTCATATAATTAATTCAGAGGTATGATATACGCAGTATCTTTCATTTCTTGAAATATTGTTATCTATAACGATCACTTTCAATGTTTAATTCATGGGACGAAGTGCGAAATTTTGTAATTTATTGTGTTCTTTAATGAGTTCAAGATAGTTTTCCTGGTTGAAAGAATGTTTAATTAAACAATATGTTTCAATCGTGTATAGTTGTTAATTTCAGTATACCAGTGTTGTTGGTAAATATCGGTTATCCTTTGCTTAATAAAATTGTAATTTATATGCATGGTATATTGGTTTTCACATACGATTGAAAGTCCTATTTGTTCTAGATTTGTTTTAATACGATATGCCCATTTTTGTTTTGTTATACGTATTATTGTTGTCGGCGTCTATTTTTAACATATTGTAAACTTAAAAAAAGAATAAGTACTATGTTCACTCATAGTTAATATTGTTAACCAATATTTAATCATGATAAGTTTTCTATAAACGTACATCAGCACACGATCTAATTCTACGTTCTCTTAGTACATATCGAGGATATGATATTTTAGATGTTTTCTTAAATGGGGTCAACATTGGACAGGATGGCTTCGGCTTCAAAAAACCCATGACCGATATCATTCTTATCTACGTCACTGCCGATGCAGACAAAACAAATATACAATTTAATTGAATTTACGTTGTTATAAACATACATTTATTTCATGTAATCAGTATAATTATTTAATCAAACAAGTTTCATAATCAATGATTAACAACCTTCAAACTATCTTAATAAACAAGGTTTAATTCAATACTCTAACAGTTATAATGTGTGTAATGTGTGAACAACTATATCTCTTTTATCGGCATACCAACAAATAGTGGGCCGAATAAGACTAGGCCGAAAAAGACCAGGCCGAATACATTTTGGGCCGAATACACCCGATACGGAGTTACTTCCCTTTGACCATAAAGATGAAAGGGGTGTTTATTCTTAAAACAAATAATTTTAATATAACTCTATATTGCACTCTTTAATTGACCGTTGTGATGGGTCTGTTTGGAACAACAGACTTGTCTCGGTGGAAATATCTCCATAACGGTTAAAACCACTATTGTTTACATTTTTAATCCGTGGGAAAATCACATTCCAAAGTGATGACGTCATACGACCCCATTTCCCTCTTAGTGTTTGTGACTACAACACTATTTTTGGTCACAACCCTTATTATATAGCATAGATAACATACTTATTTGGTGGTATTCACTCTGTGATTGAAAGCTCTATTCCAGTATACCCAATACGACTGTTATCCAACATTTTTTCTGTCTATTTTTACCGTTGAAATATTCCCCCGTCTGCAGACAATCTGTAAAATCACAATCTACAGTCTTACAATACAAAGACACCTGCAATCAATATATTGTATGGGGTCAAAGTATATGTATTTACCTACCTCTACAGTTATTTTATTCCTGATGTAATTTTAAATCCATTTATTTACATTTTTTAGATCCATTATTTTAAAACATCAACAAACACATTTCGTGAACAATCTATTTTTAGACCTATTTCTATGTATACTCGACAACAAATTTACAGAGTGTTCTCCCTTTGACCATACATTAATTTCATATTAATCATTGGACAACTTTTTATTAGTCGCCGGGCAGAAGCCCGCGACTTCTATTTTTAATAGCTTTTCGGAAATCACATGGGAGGGCGGCTTATTATTAGAAAGAAACAAATCTAGATGATTTGAACATATTACAATTGTGGTTGTTTACGAACACTAATAAATGACACATCTAAAATGAAATAAATATTCCGATTTTTTAATGTTTGCATTTTTTTTTATTTCACTCGCATTTAAGTTTTTTGTCTTATTTACGAAGACAAAAGTGGTCCCTTCAAGACGTGAACCAACACCCCCTAATGCAGACTCTTATGTGTCATCATTGAGGTCAATTTCGGATTCTCCTTTTAATAGCAATTTTAACTTACTAAATGTTGTTTTCATGTTCAAAGAGATGTCTTGATTTGTGTAGAATTCATTTAATAATGTTAATCCATGAATATCTAAAGTAGGAACTGTTTCTAAGCTAAATATAGACCCTATTCTGTTGTGTAGGTTCGTGACCTTTAACATCGATTTTCGCGCATGCGCATTTCGATATGAAAAAGCGAGTGATATTATTTTATTTTAGACAAGTACAAGACGAATGTTTGACGCAAAGCGTCAAAGAGAAGCCGCAATATTTCGTTGTACATGTAGAAATAAGAAAAAAAGAACATTTTTAAATCCACAAACAATAGAACAATTTAAACTGTAGACGGTAATGCTGATATATTTCTCCTTTTGAAGACTTTTGTTTTCTTCAAATTACCTCCCTTTAAAGCAATACCAGGATATTTACCTTGTGATTCGAATAAGATTGACAAACATTGAAATTATATGAATGAATACTATTATTTAAATAAGTAACAACAGCAAAATTAAATTTAAGCCAAGATAAATGTGTACACATTTCGTTAATTTTTTATAGATACCCTAATGTATAGGTGAATATAAAATTTATAAGTAAATGTTTTCATTTCAACGTTCCCAATGTTTGAATAGACTAAGGAAAGTCAAGAATACATAAATAAATCAATGCAGTCTTTTCCGGCGACATTGATGCCTTGCATCAACTTTCTCTTGTACATAGACTAAGAGAGCTCTGCTCTTGTAGCAGACAGCATTGTGTGCAAGGATTCTCGACAACGTCTCCGCTGTTCGGAGGTCCATTTTCGGATAGAACGAGGGTCCATGCACATTGATGTACACTTTTTTGTTATTCATCAAACTTTTTAACAAACACGGAGGCGGTGGTAGCTGGACTCGGGCCTGCCTCCTGTTATATGAAGTAAAATCTGTGTTGGATCAATTGCTCAAAATCTGATCTGACGCAATCTAGATCTGTTATATCATTTTTTAATATAATACGCCTTGCGTCAATTTAACTGTCAATGTTTAAATCCTTTTCATAAAGCAGCTTTTATACTCCTTAGGTGAAGGAGTCAATGGAGTATGGCCTGCGGCATATGGGTGTCCCCGTATACGCGGGCATGCCTTTCATTGCGTGTCGGGGGAATGGCGATATCTGGGTCATTTGCGAAGGATATCCTCCCCGACATGTTCTGTTTGGTGTGCGCGCGGTTAGGGATATACATCTTGAGATGTGTAGTGGGGCATCTCTACTGAAACCCCTTTTCAGTCCAACACAGATTTTACTTTTCGTAATTGTATATGCTTTTTTAGGAACTTGTCCAAGATTTGATGGTGATGAATGTTTTGATAAATGTTCATGAAGATCAAATGCAAATTGTAGCCTATAGAGTGTTAATAAGGCAATTGCTGACGACGCACGATGGACGGACGCCGGACAAAATGTGATCACAATAGCTCACCTTGCACTTCGTGCACAGGTCAGCTAAAAACGCTAGCTGATACCAGTTTGTGTTGTTCTCAAGGATATCCTTCGCCTGTGTTCAAATATACATAAACGGTCGCTAATTATGGAGCATTAACTCATTCCATTTGATAATCGACGACTTGTGAAAACGCTGTAACAAATGGGAAACACTGGTCAGAATGAGCTTTGTCTCGATTTGCCACAATGTTTTGACTTTTGTGATTAAATATTTATACTTTCACTTCCACATTTTCTCAAGATGTTTCCAAAGTCATTTACTGCAAATTGATTGAGAGACGCTCAGGAACATTTGGAATTTTCTAATAAATCCTAGAAGCTTTCTAGAAACTTCCGAAAATTACATTTTTCCTTTTTAACAGAATTTCGTCTAGATGACCCCTTCGTGCATAAGTGTCACATAGCGTCAAGGTTTGTTTTCCTGGATCAGCGTTCAATTGTATGTGGGATTGAAAATCAGGGCTCTGTGTTCGATTCCTGCCCAGCGATTTTGGTTGACTGCAGACACATTGTCTTTGACTTGTACACGCAGTAATGAATTACTGGACTGTCGCCGTGATATCATCGACGTTTTTCAATGTTTTCAAAAGGACGAAGATATTTTAATAACACTAACTCAATAATAACAGTGATAAGTTGGGCTACTTTTCGAACAATGTTTTCAAACTGTCCTATGATTTACGCCAGACTCTTCAGTACATCTTCATGTGATGCTCAAAATTGGAGATCTGTTTTCGCCTGACACGATATTGATACTTAATTCATGTTTAAACAAACACCAAGTCAAAACTTTATAGAATAACATAAAACATTTAATAATTGTATTGGTCTTTAAAAACATAGTTAACTACATGCATAATACAATGATATAAAATAAGGAAAAGTAAATGCAAATAATTTATTTCTTCCTATCTCTTTCTTTTAACAGAATGCAAATATATTTCTCCCTATTTACCTGTTTATCTCTCTCTCTCTCTCTCTCTCTCTGACTGTTTGTCTTCCTCTATGTGTGTGAACATGCATGTGTGTCTGTCTGTCTGTCTCCCTCTCTCCCCCCCCCCCCTGTTTCTATGTATTCTATGTATGTGTGTGATTTCCCCCCCCCCCCCCCCCCCCCACCCAAACGCGCATTACACGCTATCTCTCTCTCATTTAAGTGTAAAACACGAATTGAATTATGAAATATAAAAAATCAAACATCAAGTTTTAAACGGATTATATTTACTGAATTACACAAGGTAGGCTTGCTAATAATAATTTACAGTAAACCAGTTAAACATTAATGACGCATGGAAACAGTTGCCGGATAATCACTGATAGATGAGTTTTATCAAAAGTGTTAAATATGTGGGTCATCATAAATGAAACAAATATAGATCAAGTCCTGAATTAATACAATTTAAATCATAAATATAAATATATGAATTAACTAATTTAAAATATAAATGATGGAAACCAAAAACCAATATTGATAAGATTTGTATCGACTGAGTGTACCAAACAACACGGCAGACTAAATAATTTAAACAAATCAATGCATATTAATGAGGGAAGGTAATCTCGTGACTAGGTAACATGGCAACAAAAGAACATACATTGATCACGTTCATTTTATGTAAGTGTTACTATATAACAGTGTATAAATTAACCAAAGATGGGATATTATAAAACTCTGATTACAGTTACCAAGTGTGGATGAGTAGACCCCGGGCCATGACTGACATAGAGTCTATCTCTGTATACACAAATAGCTTCGGGACACTCCGACTTTACCGATTTGAAATCTACGAGAGTCTCGAAACTCTCTAAACGAGAATCGAGTCGGTAAACTTTGTTGTGACGCCAGGCACAAATATAAATATTATTGTTGTCTGGGTCTACACTGATCCCGAATGGCCCTGACCCTTCTATTGTTTTGTGAGAGACTACTTTTCCCTTATCGTTCATACAAAGTACTTTGTGGTTATCCCAGTCAGTTAAATAGAACCTTCCAGGACAAACAGCGAGATAAGGCACAACGTGTACAGGAGTGTTTATGGTTTTTATCGTGACTCCGTCTGTGGACATCACAAATACAAACCAGGGACCAAGACCACCACGGTACTCATCATTACAGAGGTAAACAATCTGATCTCCACTAAATTCTATAGACCAACAGTGTTTCTCCGTTTTTATAGATTTAGTGATTACGGAAGAATTTTGTTTTAAATTAATAAACAATATTATACGTTCCCTTGGCAACGTAACAGCTAACATACATTGTTTATTAGGTTTTGATAGGTTGGGTACGGAAACATCAGTAGTGGAAATTATGCCCTGCTCAGTGGGTTCTCGTTTATCCTTTATTTCTGTTACACCCCAAGGTCCAGACCCAAACCGTATATAGCGTTGTAATATGTGTGAACCAATACTGAATATTTTAATACAATCATTACTATAATCACAAACAACCCACCTTGTGTCATCCAGTCCACATAATCCAGTTATCAAATATTCCTCACCTTTATCCAATTCATGTTTAACATTAACTCTATCGACCACAGAAACTTCCTCTCCATCAAACATTTCCTTTCTATCACTATCACTCTCTTTCTCATTTCGTCCAGAAATCCCACGATCTGTCCATCTCTCTCACCCATCTTACTCTCTATTTCTACCATACGATGGGATTTATCGTGCCTCACATTACATCTACCACACACATACTGTTGACATACATAACACAAATATAAAGCGGAGATTTTCCTTAAATCTAACAAAAAACAAATGTCGCAGGTTTGTTTATTCCACACTTGTTTTTCAGTTTGTAATGTCTCCTCTCTTATTTCATCCAATAAAAGTTTATAACCCTTAACATCGGGTTCAACTTGACCGGACCTGTTTGTTACAGCCATATCGGTGGGAGCCTGTGACATTTTTCTCTAAAAGAAAGTGCATGTAATTAATTGACCATTTATAAAGAAAAGGTAACATAATATTTCTGGGGAAAAAATTGAGTTACCAGTAAATCTTATTTCATATCTTGGTCTTAACTAGTCTAATAGTTTTATTTGAAATTTTAATTCAATGAGTTCATGATGTTAACCCTTAATAATTACTTTTAGATAACAGATAATGTGTAAAAATTATTGTAAGGGGATACTGAATTAACTGAATGACTGTAAATGGAATTAAACTTATTAATGTTGATTAGGATAGTATATATGCCATGATGAAAGGAATGAACCCTTCGGTATTTATGACAAGTGTGGAAAAGATCCGACTGTAAAACCCCTATCTGATCCATATTCACACTTCTTGTTAGACTTTTCTTGGACGTTTCAACCAGTGTAGATCAAGAACTGATTAAGGGAAAATGCAGTTTTATTTGGGTGTACACCGACTGTATGGTTTTCCCTGAGCAAATATCATATCTGATATATATTCACACTGTTCATTAGAAGATGGGTGTTTCATTTAGTAAGTTGCAATTAGTGTGCAGAACCAGATCATATAACATAAACAAGAGGGCCATGATGGCCCTGGATCGCTCACCTTAATTATACAATGTACTGCAATGAAAAACACATCCAAGACAATTAATCTCCACAGTGTTAACAAGATTTTCCTTCTTTTGGCCTAGTGATCTATATCTTTTTACCTGATATGACCAATATTCCAACATGGACTAGATATCATCAAGACAACATTCTGACAAATTTTCAACTTGCTCAAAGTAAAAATGCGGCCTCAGGAGTTTGAACAATATTTTCCATTATTGACCTTGTTTCTGACCCAATATGACCCATATTCGAAATTGACCTAGATATAATCCAGACAAACATTCTGACCAAATTTCAAGCTGCTGAAGCAAAAAATGCGGCATCCATCCAGTGTTAACAAGATTTTCCTTCAATTTGGCCTAGTGACCTAGTTTTTGACCCTACATGATCCATATTCGAACTTGGCTTAGATATCATTTAGATAATCATTCTCATTAAATGTCAAGCTGCTGTAGCAAAAAGGTATCTTCTACAGAGTTAACAACATGTTCCTTCAATTTGGCCTAGTGACCTAGTTTCTGACCTAATATGACCCATATTTGAACTTGACCTAGATATCTTTAAGACAAACATTCTGATAAAGTTTCATAATGCTCAAGTAAAAAATGCGGCCTCTAGAGTGTTAACAAGATTTTCCTTCAATTTGACCTAGTGACATATTTTTTTGACCCAACATGACCTTTGATCGAACTTGATTTACATATCATCAAGAAAAACATTCTGATAAAGTTTCATCATGCTCAAGTTAAAAATGCAGTATCAACAGTATTAACAAGATTACCCTTGAATTTGGCTTAGTGACCTAGTTTTTAACCCGCATGACCCATATTCGAACTTGGCTTAGATATCATTTAGACAAACATTCTGACCAAATTTCAAGCTGCTTAGGCAAAAAATGCTGCATCCTTTAATTTGTCCTAGTGACCTAGTTTTTGACCCCGCATAACCCATATTCGAAAATGGCCTAGATATCATTTAGCTCAACATTCTGACCAAATTTCAAGCTGCTGAAGCAAAACATGCGACTTCTACAGAGTTAACAAGATTTTCCAACAATTTGGCCTAGTGACCTAGTTTCTGACACAATATGGCCCATATTTAAACTTGACCTAGATATCTTTTAGACAAACATTCTGACAAAATTTCAACATGCTCAAGTTGAAAATGTGGCCTCTACAGTGTTAACAAGATTACCCTTCAATTTGGCCTAGTGACCTAGTTTCTGACCCAATATGATCCATATTCGAAAATGGCCTAGATATCATTTAGCTCAACATTCTGACCAAATTTCAAGCTGCTGAAGCAAAACATGCGACTTCTACAGAGTTAACAAGATTTTCCAACAATTTGGCCTAGTGACCTAGTTTCTGACACAATATGGCCCATATTTAAACTTGACCTAGATATCTTTTAGACAAACATTCTGACAAAATTTCAACATGCTCAAGTTGAAAATGTGGCCTCTACAGTGTTAACAAGATTACCCTTCAATTTGGCCTAGTGACCTAGTTTCTGACCCAATATGATCCATATTCGAACTTGACCTAGATATTTTTAAGACAAACATTCTGATAAAATGTCAAACTGCTGAAGCAAAAATTGCGGCCTCTGGAGTGTTAACAAGATTTTCCTTCAATTTGACCTAGTGACCTACTTTTTTACCCAACATAACCCATGTTCGAACTTGACCTACATATCATCAAGACAAACATTCTGATAAAGTTTCAACATACTCAAGTTGAAAATGTGGCCTCCAGAGTGTTAACAAGATTTTGCTTCAATTTGACCTAGTGACCTCGTTTTTGACCTCATATGGCCCAGTTTCGAACTTGTCCAAGATTTGATTGAGATGAATGTTCTGATACATTTTCATGAAGATTGGATGCAAAATGTAGCCTGTAGAGTGTTAACAAGCTGAAATGTTGACGACGCACGACGGACGGACGCCGGACAAATTGTGATCACAATAGCTCACCTTGCACTTCGTGCATAGGTGAGCTAAAAAGTAGTTTGAGCTGGGTCTACAGTGAAGACAATTTTCCTTTTGGTTGGCTTTGATCAAGGATCCTATTTCTACAACAATCACTCAGTCTACTGTTAACATATTCACAAATTATAACTAGAAATACTGTGAGCAAAGCTCACTAAAGAATACCCCCCGCTCCCCTCCCAAAGCATCGGATACATTGGTAAAGTTTCTACTTTGCTTATCTTCCCTTGGAAGAATCTGAGGAGAAAAATCTTCCTTCATGCATATCTGCATATAATGTGTAGCCTTCATATACAGTTTGACTCAGTAGTGCTTACAAGAAATGTAGAGGTATGTGCACAGGAGACCCTCGCAGGCAACCTCTAAGTTGAATTATCTGCCCTTGGAAGAATCCGAGGCGTATGATCTTCCTTCATGCATATCTACATATGATGTGTAACCTTCATGTAAAGTTTGAACCAAATCCATTGAGCCGTTTAGGAGGAGTAGTGCTTACAAGAAATGTGGAGGTATGTGCACAGGAGTCCCTCGCAGGTAACCTCTAAGTTGAATTATCTGCCCTTGGAAGAATCCGATACATATGATCTTCCTTCATGCATATCTACATATGATGTGTAACCTTCATGTAAAGTTTGACCCAAATCCATTGAGCCATTTAGGAGGAGTAGTGCTTACAAGAGATGTGGAGGTATGTGCACAGGAGTCCCTCGCAGGTAACCTCTAAGTTGAATTATCTGCCCTTGGAAGAATCCGAGGCGTATGATCTTCCTTCATGCATATCTACATATGATGTGTAACCTTCATGTAAAGTTTGAACCAAATCCATTGAGCCGTTTAGGAGGAGTAGTGCTTACAAGAAATGTGGAGGTATGTGCACAGGAGTCCCTCGCAGGTAACCTCTAAGTTAAATTATCTGCCCTTGGAAGATCCGAGGCGTATGATCTTCCTTCATGCATATCTACATATGATGTGTAACCTTCATGTAAAGTTTGAACCAAATCCATTGAGCCGTTTAGGAGGAGTAGTGCTTACAAGAAATGTGGAGGTATGTGCACAGGAGTCCCTCGCAGGTAACCTCTAAGTTGAATTATCTGCCCTTGGAAGAATCCGAGGCATATGATCTTCCTTCATGCATATCTACATATGATGTGTAACCTTCATGTAAAGTTTGAAACAAATCCATTGAGCCGTTTAGGAGGAGTAGTGCTTACAAGAAATGTGGAGGTATGTGCACAGGAGTCCCTCGCAGATAACCTCTAAGTTAAATTATCTCCCCTTGGAAGAGTCCGAGGCGTGTGATCTTCCTTCATGCATATCTACATATGATGTGTAACCTTCATGTAAAGTTTGAACCAAATCCATTGAGCCGTTTAGGAGGAGTAGTGCTTACAAGAAATGTGGACATACGGACAGACAGACGGACGGACGGACAGACAGGGTGATTCCTATATACCCCCCCAAACTTTGTTTGCCGGGGGGTATAATAACAAATCTTACCACTTTTTGGTCTGTTATCAATACACAATAAATAACCAAACTCGAAGACCACCACAATGTAGATTTACTGACTGGCTGAAAACATAGGAATAAAAGACAATTAAAGTTAAAATCACATGCTTTTCAGTATTTAATTGAGAAATATATCATTTATATCCTGATTAAATCATTGTGTCACAGACAAACTGATAATAATTAATTCATCAGGAGATGTGTTTGTTCAGGGTTTATTCTGTTTTGACTCTATATAGATCTAGACACCTTAAAATAGTGTATAAGTGAACTGTCAAACAAACGGGGCTGGTAAGACAGTAAACACTTTATATTTCTATGTATTCTGAATGTGTTATGAAATCATCATGCAACAGTTAAAAACTAAAGGACTTTAAGTGTCTGATCTACCGTCTATATTGACATTTCTGATTTTAGGTTCAGATTACTCAGTCCCTTTATTAAGTCTTATCTGAAACAACTCAAGTTGGCTGAATTTCCTAACAAACTTGGGTAAGTAGTGTGTTAACTAGTTAGATCTTGATAAGACTGTGTAGATACACATAGTAATCTGGATCAAAACTATTCGCAAAGGCAAACGAGTTACTTGTCTAGGGCACGGTCCCTATACAGATATTGTTGCTTAAAGCTATATTTTATGAAGAAAATGCACACTTAGATCCATGACGTGTTTGATCTCGTGGTAAGTATCTTATAAAATTACCAATATCTTATAATCTATAGCTTTTCATGTTTTTAAAGTATTTAATA